>PVKV010006679.1:0-102835 GCA_004027835.1 Alouatta palliata
GTGGAGGTGACAGCGGTGGAGGTGATGGAAGTGGAGGTGACAGTGGTAGGGGTGATGGAAGTGGAGGTGACAGTGGTGGAAGTGGAGGTGACCGTGGTGGAGGTGATGGAAGTGGAGGTGACAGAGGTGGAGGTGATGGAAGTGGAGGTGACAGCGGTGGAGGTGATGGAAGTGGTTGTGATGAAAGTGGAGATGTTCACGTCAATCACATTGATGTTAGAAGCAGCTGCAGTGCAAAGAGGGCACATGCTGGTGCCTCCTCACGGGTCTGAGATGGGATCCACAGGGATGACATGCCCAGCCTAGCACATGGCACAGGCAAGTGCCCATCAGTGCCCACTGGCTGCTGCTCCAGCCAAATGCTGGGTGCAGAGGATGCAGAAAGGGATGGACCTAACTTCCTTCCCTGAGGACTCCCTCCCGGCTGACGATGGAAGTTCTCAGGATTTGTTGGATGGGAAGGAGCAAACCCTCTGGATCCAGTTTAAATAAGGTGAGTTTGAATCAGGCTCTAGGGGCATCTCCCAACACTTAATTGCAGTGAGGGAGGGTCTCTCCCAGCCCCTCTGTCTGCCAGCTCCATCCTCCATGCTACAGGTGGGCTTCCCTGATGGAGCCTTTTTGGCTGTCCCATAGCTTTGTCATGTGGGGGGCCCTAGAGCTTCTCTCACCTCCGCCTCTACACCTCCCAAGCCCAGCACCGTCTGCCTGACCCTCAGCTGCTCCAATTTCCCAGGACAGGAGTCCCATTATCCCTGGTCGATTCGGTGGTGGACAGTCGGTGTTCTCCTGGATGGAGGGAGCACACTCTTGTCACTGGCGGTAGAACAAAGACTTTTTGGAAGGTGTCCATGTGCATCTCTGTTACAGATGAAAAGCTGTGCAAACTATTCATCTACTGCTGCAGGAGCCCAGAGGAGGGGGCAGAAGACTTGCTTGGGGGGTTCCCATTAGACCTCACAGAAGAGGAAGATTCAACCCCAGGCTGGAGGCTTCTGAAAGCTGGGCTAGGTCTTGCATAAATCCCTAGCACCTGGGGCCCAGCCCAGAGGAAATGATGAATGAATGAATGAATGAGTGAATGAATGAATGATATTCAAAACATAAATGGGCTTGGCTGTGAGGCTGGCATTGGAGGTGGGCAGGCCCAGGCAGGACCAGTGCAGGACACCTCGCAGACTATTGGGCTGAGCTGGTATGTGGCACCCAGGGAGGCTTTGTGACCTTCGACCCAGCAATTTCACCTTTAGGAATTTATTCCACGGAATGCACAAATAAGCTCTTTATTACGGTGTGGAAGCAGCCTGAAGTTCCATCAAAAAGGAATCCAAACACTATGCACCAGGGAGCATTCACACAGTGGAATTGCCGGAGGCTTTCGAGAGAATCAAGTCCGTCTGACAAAAGATCTGCGGCCGGGTGCGGTGGCTCACGCCTGTAATCCCAGCACTTTGGAAGGCTGAGGCAGGCGGATCACGAGGTCAGGAGATCGAGACCAGCCTGGCCAACATGTCATTATCCTCATTAGTAATAGCCTTCAGCCTGGCCAATATGGTGAAACCCCATCTCTACTAAAAATTCAAAAATTAGCTGAGTGTCATGGCATGCACCTGCAATCCCAGCTACCTGGGAGGCTGAAGCAGGAGAATCGCTTGAACCTGCGAGGCAGAGGTTGCAGTGACCTGAGACTGTGCCACTGCACTCCAGCCTGGGCAACAGAGTAGACTCTGTCTCAATAATAATAATAATAGCCTTTACTGTACCTGTGGATTTGTGTTGACAATAGCATCCTACTGAGTTCTGGGGCCAAAGCCTTCACCTTTGGGTAGAGGGCAGGGGAGCCAGTCCACAGTAGAGAGGGTCTTTCTAAAGGCAGTTGTCTATGGCTGGGGGTGGGGCAGCAGGGGCTGCCTGGAACAGCTGGAACTCAGGAATTGGAAATCAGGAGCTAGTATTTCCTGGGTCTTCACTTTAAGGAACATGTGAGCTGCTGGGAGCTGGGGGCTGAGCTGGGCAGCAAGCAAGGAAGAAGGAAAGGACTTTCTGGAAGACAGACAGACACGTGCATGTGCACGCACACAGACACACACGCACACACACTCTTTGTCTTTCCTCTTGAATAGAGGTATATCATATGTGCGGTAATCAGTGTGAACGGCAAAGTAAACCTCAAATGCACATCTTGATTCACTTTTCCATATGCACACACCGTCGATCAAGATACGGAATAGCCCTCCGGAAAGAAGACCTCCTCTTGCCCCTCCCCGTCAATCTCAGCTCCTTCCCCGGAGGTAGCCACATTTTGGCCTCTCTCACTGTACACTGGTTTTGCCTATTCTTGAACTTTGTGTGGAGGAAATTATACAATGCAGGCTTTTGTGCCTGGCTTCTTTCACTCAGCACAATGTCTGCGAGAGTCAGCCGTGCCGTCATGTGGATCAATAGCTCGCTTCTCTATCTCTGAGGAGCTTTTCTTTGTGTGTGTAACACTGCCCACCCTTCCCCCTGTCAGTGGGCCTGTGGCTTGTTTCCATTCTTTGTCTACTTTGAATACAGCTGCTCTGAGCATTCTTGCACTTGTCTTTGGTTGGATATGTGGACTCTTTTCTCTTATGTAGACACCCAGAGGTACAATTGCTAGGTTATAGGATAGGCAGGTCGGATTAACCATTGGTGTCCTTGTTTAATGTGGGAAGCAGAAAAGTTCCTTTTTGAAGTTTCCTTTCTTGTTAAAGAATAAATCTTTAAGTGTGCTAATAATTATTGGTTAAGCCCTATCCTATGTAGCTGTTAGATATGCCATACTTACAGGCACATAGTACATTCTACATCCTTGTACTTGAACCAAGATATCTGTGCTGGATGTACTCACAGACATGTCCCAGCCCTCCAATGCTTTTACCTGCTTAGAAAAGTTTTAAGTTGTCAGCCAGTCTGGTTTTAGTTTAGATTGTGAGGTCTGGCTCCAGCCAATGGAAATCAGACATAGCAGTAAGGACGACTCAAATGTGTAAGGGATAAATTTGTGTGTTTTCCTTTGTTCATTGTACTCTCATGGCACCATGGCTAGCGAGGGTACCCTTCCTGCAGTCCAGGAAATAAAAATTGTGTTGCTGAAAGATCCTTTGTCTCAATGCTAAGTTTTCTTTGTGGCACCGGCACCAAGCATCTATTTCCAACACTTACCCACCAGCTCTTTGAGGAGGAAAAGAAGCCCTTATGTGTGGTGTTGACCAGCTTCCCTGGAGTAAAGAATCCCACCATGGCCAATCTCGAGCTGCTAAGGTGAAGTCACTGCACCCAGCTGCACTCCATTGGTCCCTGGAGTCCGCATGAGCTGGCTCGAGAACACCGCTGGGCCGCTTTTCCTTGGGAGTGTGTTCAAATAGAACAGAGCCTGGGAACAGGATTATTCCTTGAATAAATGAATGTGAGTGAATGAATGTGATAACAGGGGCCGGCCTGGCTATCAGCCATGCTGTGGACCTTTCGGGGCCCTCTGGACTGACTTTGGGATTCAGAATCAGGCAGGGGTGGCATCTCGGTGGGACAGCTTTGTTCAACCCCAGAGAGCGGGCTGTGTGGCATCACGTGGGTCCATTCGTTGAGGGCACATGTGGTGCTTATATTTACTTGACAATGGTGTCATCCCAGCATGCTCTTTAGGCTAAAGGGCAAATGTCCACCTCTCACCAGGATTAAAAGGGGACCGTGTATCTTTGAGGGCAGTGTGGCCGAGGCGGCTGGGATCAGACAGCCACTTCCAGGGTGAACTGTGGAGGAAAGCTCCCCACCCCCACCAGCAGTGACTCTTTGCTGCCAACTTGGAAGGTCTTATTAGGGAAAGTCGTAATTTCTGTATCAACCAAGGCTCAGAGAGCCTTAAGTCACACAGCCAGCAAGAGGAAGCCAAGCTGGATGCTGCTTCTGAAGCTTGGGGCTTAGAAGGAAAACTCTAGCATCCAAGGTGTGAGCCTCTATTGATGGTGTAAATGATACCGCAAAGCTCACTTGGACAGACCAGACCAGGCCAGACAGGCTTTTCTGCTTCATTCAAGAGACCCCAATTCTAGCTGGGCACCATGTCTCAGGCCTGTAATCCCAGCACATTGGGAGGCCTAGGTGGGTGGATCACAAGGTCAGGAGATCGACACCACCCTGGCTAACACGGTGGAACCCCATCTCTACTAAAGATACAAAGAATTAGCAGGGCGTGGTGGTGCCCCTGTAGTCCCAGCTACTCAGGAGGCTGAGGCAGGGGAACTGCTTGAACCTGGGAGGCAGAGGTTACAGTGAGCCGAGACTGTGCCACTGCACTCCAACCTGGGCTACAGAGCCAGACTCCATCTCAAAACAAACAAACACCAAAGATTAGCTGGGCATGATGGTGCGTGCCTGTGGTCCCAGCTATTCAAGAGGCTGAGGTGGGAGGGTCACCTGAGCCCGGGAGGTCGAGGCTATAGTGAACTGTGATTGTGCCACTGCTCTCCAGCCTGGGTAACAGAGACCCTGTCTCAAAAAAAGGCCCATCCCCAAGTTCCTCACTGTGGTATTTTACAGGCAGTGAGGAGCTAGCTTCCCATCACCAGAGCACATGGGACCTCTCCAGCCCAGGCACCCGCGGTTGTAACAAATCTGCCACTCTGAGGGCCTGCAGCCACCGAGGACATGGCTGATCCCAAGAAGCGCTCTATGCTGATCATCTCTGCTCACCCTCCCCGCCCAGGGTGGGTTGGATTCAGCCTTCCTAGGGTTTCCTGGGCCGCTGCCCCAACTCCACTGCTCTCTTCCCTATTCCCCTGGGTCTGCCCAGCAGGCGCTGACACACCCCTCACCTCTCCTTACTACAGACATTTCCTGGCACCCCTTTATCTACAGGAGACAATTCAAATGCCCGGGCTTGTTGGTGGTCCTCCTAGGCCTTGGAGAAGCGGCACCTACCTGCTTCCCAAAACAGCCCCTGCAGGTCACTCAATCCCTACCCAAAAGTGGCTCAGGACAGAGCACGGCGGCGGCTGGGGGGAACATTCTGGGGCCTTGGTCCCTGGGAGGGGACCCTAAGACTACTGTGATGGCAGCAGTAGAAGGAGCCCAAGTCTCCATCTGTCACAAGCCCGCCATCCTGAAGCTGGACTTCTAGATGGGTTTCGCTTTTCTTCTTCCATCCCGCCTCCTCTAGCCACGTGGCGGTAAAGCGCATGATGGGAAGGGTGGGGGCAGCTCCCCTCCCTTGTGGGTTGCTGTGAAGAGTGGAGACGCTGGATGGGGCTCCTGACAGGGCGCCCCACCTACTGACTGGCAAGTGGTCCCCGTCGGTGCCCGGCCTCCCACAGCACTATCGCTTCCCTGGCTCGCTCTGCCCCAGCAGGTGTGGTTCTGCTGCAGCCTAGACAAAGTCTAATCTGGGTCGATTTGCATCACCAGTGGCCTTCAATGCAACGAGATTTCCCTCTGTACCTTTTCCCCAGGATCAGTTTGATTTTATCTTCTAGGAAGACTGAAAGGCATAGCCTTAGTGGTTCACTGCGGTTGGAGGGGACTGGGATTGGGTGGAGTTTTTTTTCCGTGTCTTTGGTTCTTTTGAAACCAGACTCTCTCTCTACCCTGACCTTGCCTGGGCCCCTGCTGGAAGCCTCTGCCTAATGGATGTAAATGAGGAGTGAATGAAAATGGACAAACATCCGCCTGGACTAAAGTTAAGTTCTGCTTTTAACATTTGAGATGGGGGTATCATGGGACGGGGGCTGGAGGAGCAGGGGCTCTGGCAAAAGGCCATGTCTCCGAGCCGTGCTGTCCTACCCGGTGTGGGGTCCAGGACAGGCCCTCAGCTTCTTAAAGACTTGGTCCCTCCCACGTGAACTGAGGTAATTGCGTTTATCTCCAAACCTTGTTGGTAATCAAATGAAATAGCTGGTGGAGAAAACACCTAAAAGGGAAAACAGTGTTTCACTATGAGCCATTGAGGATCTTTTCCCATTTTAAATACATGTGAGATATCCATACCATAGAATAGCATTCTAAAGGAAGCATTAAAAAGGAAAGAAATTGTGACACATCCCACAACCTTGGATGGACCTTGAGGAGCAATGCCAGTCATGGAAAGACAAATACTGGAGGATTCCACTTAGATGAGACGTCTAGAGTGTCAAAATCATACAGACAGGAGTGGATGGGGTTGCCAGGGGCTGGGTGAGGGGGAACAGGGAGTTAGTGTTTAATGGGTGCAGGGTTTCAGTGGGGGGAAATGAGAAGGTTCTGCAGATGGGTGCTGTACAACTGGCAGCAGTAGAAGGAGCCCAAGTCTGGGTCTGTGACAAGCCCACCGTCCTGAAGCTGGGCTTCTAGATGTGTTTCGCTTTTCTTCTCCCAGCCCTCTAGCCGAGTGGCTTTTCTCCTCTAGCCAAGTGGCGGTGAAGTGTGTGATAGGGAGGGTGCAGTGGGGAGGGTGGGGGCAGCTCTCCTCCCTTGTAGGTTGCAGTGAAGAGTGGAGATGCTGGATGGGGCTCCTGACAGGGCGCTCACCTACTGAGTGGCAAATGGTCTCAGTCGGGGACCCAGCTGGGTGCTGCACCCAGTTCCACAGATGACAGCTGCACAACAATGGGAGTGGACTTACTACCCCAGAACTGCATGCTCAGAACTGGTCACAACAGTAAACTCTCTGCTATGTATATTTTAGACCACGATTTAAAAAAAATGTGTGACAGCCACTTTGGGAACAGAAAATGAAGGGATGGAAACATACACCTCATTCCAGAAAAAAAAAAAAGAAGTCTGTGTATGTGGATTTCCTTTCTGTAGATGACAAGTGAAATGCAGGGAAAAGAGAGGAAACGGGAAGGAAGGTGCCAGCCCGCGAGGCTGGGGTTTTTATAGCTCCGGGTCAGTGTCCTTTACATTGGAGAAAAGCTGATAGTTCCTGTAACATTTTTAAAGGTCAACACTAACTGGAACTTCAGCCCACTGCCTAAATGCATGATAATAGCAAATTTAAAAATTAATTACCAGGGCTCTCCTGCTGACACCTGGGTACCGGCTCAGTTGGTACGGTGCCGAGAGGGACAGCCGCTCTCAAAGGTGCCACTGTTCTCAGGAAGCCCTCTCACCGTCTGCTTCTATTATCAGGAGCCAGCTAAGCTCTGCTTTGTGCCATTGTCCCTGGACAACAATACGTTCTGAAATGAAAAATGTTCTAATTGGATACAAAGGAGACATCTTCCAAGCCCAGACGGGAATAAAGGCTTAGCTGAGGGCAGAAGGAAGAACAATTCAGCCAGGATGCTCAGGGAACCCTAAATCATCTTCAGACTTCCCGAGCTGGATGCAAACCTTTGCGAGTCCTCGGCACAGGAGAGTGGACCTCGTGAGGCCTCAGGCGAGGAGCACTTAGGGAGTGGCTGGCGTAGAGAGGGCTTTGCACTCCTCCTCTGATTGACATTCCCCGCCGTCCTGTGCCTGGTTACCAGCCCCTCTGTTTTTCAGATGAGCAATGCAATACTCCCAAAGGCTAAGATAACTTGCTCAAGGTCAAGGTCATCAGCTGTTGCGATTCACTTGGGGTGGCCGGCAAAATATTAAAGATCTATTAGGAAAAGTTATAGATTAGTCTTAAAGCTTTTGGAAGGCTGAAAGGTTTTACTGGTTTTATTTTCCTGCGGCCAGCAGGTCCGTTAAGTTAGGGAAAAGATAGGGAAGAGGCTTTTACCAGTTTAAGTCTGTTTACCCCGCATCCCTTTGTCTCCACTCTGATTACTCGTGTTCATTGTGTGCTGGATGGCCCTCTCCCCAGAAGATCAAAGGGGAATTACATGTCAATATTGTTTACTCTGGGCCTGGAACCTAACGATTTTATCATTCGTAAAACCACTCTTTTAACCATGTTAATCATGTTAATTATGCACAAGTGTGTTGACTTAAAACCTCTGTTGTAAAATCTTGAGGGAATAAATGTGTGGATGGACAGAGAGTCTGGGTTGATTGGTTGCATTTCACCCTCTGAAAGCAGCGGACGGCCATCCCTAGCCCACCTGAATCACTGTAATGGTGTGAGAGCGCATTCATTCATCCGTCGTGAGTCAGGGTCTGCAGGTCAGACCTCCGAAGGTGGTGACCCATGTCGCAGGGGTTAACCTGTGATGGAGGACACAATCAGCCCTAACATGTAGAGCCTGTGTGGCCTCAATCCTTGCTCTGCCTATGGTAAAGTCCTTCCCAACTTATTATAGTGCCCGCCTTTAGCCTAAGGAGCAAAAGACCAAGATTCCGTTCCAAGCTTCTATGTAGGAGGTGTTGGGTTAAGTGTTGACTCATTTTGAAAATGGTGATAATTTCTGTACCCATGAGTATGGCTGGGTTTTGCTGCAGTAACAAACACACGTTCATGCTACACCCACTGCTGGCTAACTGGGGACCTTGCTCCCCAGGTCCTCCTTCTGGGACCTGTGCCATGCCGGGGTGGGCAACACGTGACTTGTATTGGAAAGGCTTCAGTTGCATTCTGAAGTGACACGGCCATGCCTAGCTTCCAGCAGGTGGGAAGTGCCGTTTCGCCTTGTCCTCGGGAGGAAGAGAACCTGGCATTCATGCCTACTGTGGGAGTTTCCCAGCTTGCTTCACTGGGTTGTTGTTAGGATAGAGAGGGAATTGTATATGCTGTGCTTTGTGAGACATCAAGCTCTCTGCAGATATAAATTATACACGCAAAACACAAGTATAAATTACAAATGTAAAACATGAATGTCTCATCATTGTCATTGTCACTGATATTAATAATCCTCCCATCTTCAACACCATTCCAAGAATTAGCCGTGGCCGTCCATCCAGAGCCTCAGGATGCGTCCCCGTCCCGTCAGGACAGAAGACCCAGAACAGCCCAGCACTGTGGCTGTGCCAGCCGCTCTGGGTTCCTGGTGGGCTGGTTGTCTTTCCATTTCTCCTTCCTCTGCCGAGGTTTCTGTCATTATCCAATCCCAAAGCCACAGAAGCACCAGAATTTTAATAGACTTGAGCCCTAGAGCCCGATAGCAAGACATTATGCTGCTCAGCTACAGATGGGAAGTGCTGGGTCTTTACCTCACGACATAAACACTGTGGTTTTTAAACCACATCCACCTGCAGTTCTCCACATTTCTACAGCAGGCCCTGTGCCTATTCCCAACCCCTCCCTCCCTGCAGAATCACAGAAATGGCAGAGTTGGAAGGGCCCAAAGAGGGTCTGAGCCCACCCCTTCCCCCACAGGCCCTCATGTACAGCTGGGTCTCTCGGCTCATGCCAAGCCAGGGCCAGCGTCTAGGTCTTTGGACTCCCAGCTAAAGATACAGACTTCCTCCTGCCTCTGCACAAGGGGCTCAGAGACTTGCTCCGAAGTGACTCTGAATCGGAGACATAACTCGGTCGTAGTAACACTTTCTGCCCTTCCCCTCAGCCCCCTTAGGCCTCACACTGAGACTGCCGTCCTGGCTTCCAGCAGTGCAGCCAGATCCACTTGCCCTTCACATGGGCACTGAATGCGTCTCTTTGCAGAACAGGAGTCTTCAAAGCTCCCAGAGCATTAAACACAAGGGTCTCACAGACCAAGGAAGGAGAGGTGCTCACACCAGGAGAGGCAGCAGGGCCACGAGGGACCGCTGAGTCACACCTCCTGGCTGAGCTTTCTGTGGCATGTGTTCACTGGTGTTATTTAAATGACTTTCTCCTTCTCTTCTGCGGGCAGGCATCACCGAAGTGTGCATATGGAGTTAGGTGTGCCTACGATGTGGCTCCCCTGTGTGTGGGTAGCAAGATCCACATCCTCAAAGTGAAGGTCACTCTGAAACCCAGCCAAGGTCAGTGGCTGCCACGGTTTGGAGGCAGAGCTGAAGGCAATCAGTGTACAATGGACGGAATTAGTTGTAGCCCATCACATACTGATTTGGCGAGAGCTTATTTATAAGAGATGCTATTTCTCTAGGTTGTTAGATAGCAGCCACTGTGCCATATAATATAAAATCAACTGTAATTCTGATAATTGTAACATGTCACCAAGTGATGCTGATGTCATGGAGTGAGAGAAGTTTCTAGGAGACAGGAATTCAGAAGGAAGATAAGAAGGAGAGAAAGGGCCAGAGATCAGAAGCCCCCTCCAGGGGATGGGCACCACCTGGAGTGAGGGTGTGGCTGGAATTGGTGTAGCCATTGTCCCGCCCTGACGGAATTTTTTCCCCAGAAGATATTTCCCAGACACTTGGGATGCTGCAGGCACTGCGCTAGGTTCTGGTGACACTGTCCTTAAGAGACTTATGCTCTAGAAAGGACAACAAGAGACTAGAAAAGGGATGAGGGTCCTCGCCTGCTTCTCTGGCGTCCTTCTGTGTGACTCTGCCATGTGCTCGGGACACCCCTTCCTGAGCAGCCTTCCTAAACTTGTCCTGGCCTCAGGGTCTTTGCACTCGGGATCCTCTTTCTCCCCAGGATGCTGTTTCCTTTTATCTTTCAAGACTGGCTCCTTCTCATCATGCAGATCTCAGCTCGAAGTTACCTATCGGGAGGAGTCTTATTTTTTTGAGTCAGGGTCTCACTCTGTTGCCCAGGCTGCAGTGCAGTGGCTTGATCACAGTTCACTGCAGCCTCGACCTCCAGTCCTCAGGTGATCCTCCTGCCTCAGCCTCCTGAGTCGCTGGGACTACAGGCGTGTATCATCATGCCTGGCTAATTTTTGTATTTTTTGTAAAGATAGGGTTTTTCCATGCTGCCCAGGCGGATCTCAACTCCTGGGCTCAAGCAATCCATCTACCTCCGCTCCCAAAGTGCTGGGATTACAGGCCTGAGCCACTGTGGCCGGCCAGATTAGTTTTACTCTCTACCCTGTTTCTTATTAATTCTACTTCATTTTCTTAGCTGTCTGTTGTCTGTTTCCCACTAACTAGAATGTGAGGTCCATGAGAACAGAGATCTTGTCTTATTTTCCATTAGATCCTGAAAGCTAGCCTAGAATACTTCCTGGCACAGAGTAGGTATGCAGTAAATATTTATTGATGAGGCCAGACGTGGTGGCTCATGCTTATAATCCCAGCACTTTGGAAGGCTGAGGTGGGAGGATCACCTGAGGTCGGGAGTTCAAAACCAGCCTGACCAACATGGTGAAATCCCATCTCTACTAAAAATACAGAAAAAAAAAGTTAGCTGGGCGTGGTGGCGCATGCCTGTAGTCCCAGCTACTCAGGAGGCTGAGGCAGGAGAATCACTTGAACCCAGGAGGCAGAGGTTGCGGTGAGCTGAGATCGTGCCATTGCACTCCAGCCTGGGCAACAAGAGCAAAACTCCGCCTCAAAATATATATATATTTATCGATGAATAAAGTTCTACAAACGTCTATTGAGCACTCACTCTATGCCAGCCACTGTGCTAGGAACTAGGAAATTGTAAGTCAATTTACAATGTACTATGCTGCCGGCTGAATTTCATTTAATCTTTGCAAGTGCCTCATTAAGAGGGAACTGATATTCTTTCCATTTTGTGAAGTGGAAAATGGAGACTAGGAGTATCCATAACCTGTGACCATAGTTTATATTGCCAGTTGTTTTCTGCCCCAGTGACAACGGGCTTGGCCCCATGGCTCACTGGCCAGGAAAACAGGAGAGAAGTAACACGTGCGAAAGTTTTTAAAGTCGTCGTGCCGTCCCGCTGCTGCTTTTCTCCTCTGCTGTGAGAACGTGGTCACTTCTTCAGCCTGGATCCAGGAAAGGAGGAGATGTGAAGAGAGCCCCATCTCACAGCAGCTGATGTTTACCCGAGTGACAAACAAACCATGCGTGCTATAAGCCGCTGAGGATCGGGGCTGTTCCCACAGCATAACTTCGCAAAAGCTGATGAATGCCTTGGCTTCAGGATTTTGAGAAGGGCATTCTTTCTGGGGGACGCATCTGTGGTTAGCTGGAGATGCCTTAAAGAGGTGGGAAGATGCTGGGCAGCAGTTCAAATCCCTAAAACACTGGCATATTCTGCTGAAAGCTGCTCCCAAGTTGCCAGTCGGCCTGACCCCGCATCCCCCACCTCATCCCCCCTACAGCCTCCTCTTCCCATAGCTTTTCTCCCTGGTCTCCGTGCTCCTCCTGACTTTATCGTGTGCTCACCACAAGAGCAGGCATGTGGGAAAGTCTCTTTGCCTTCAAACCTCTGTTTCCCCATCTGTAAGAGGGAGGCTGACAACACCTGTCTGTATTATTACCGAGTCCAGCTCCGGGCCTCAAGCAGATTCTGACCCATGTAGTCTCTCTGAACAGGTGATTAATATTAACCAACAGGTGTTATGCATTTTCTCATAGAACCAAGATAAACTAGGTAGGCAGCTGATGCCTGCTTACCACTAATCAAGGACAAACTAGAAAGCATTCTCCACGAGGCAGCCATGGGGGCAGGTCACATAGCCCGTGCTGAAAGAATTGTTTTCACCAGTGTATCATATGCTGTTTTGCTACTTTAGAATGCCCTAAGCACTTTTCCACCGGGGGCGGGAGGGTGGCCACGTTTTCCTTGCCATCGTTCTTCTTAGCAAACAACGTACTTTATCACACACTCAGCATATCTCAGCATTATGTTTAGGATTAAATGAGCTAACGTGGACAGCACTCAGCCCTCCATGCTGTGCGCTGATTGAGTGACTAAATGAAAAAGGGAATAGTCCCGGAGACTTTGCAGCCAGAAGCTTCCCTGGCCTGGGAAGCGGTCTTTGGATCTGGGCTCTTCCAATCTCCAGTCTTTGGGCTTGCGCCCCTCTGGAAAGGCTGACAAAGTGAGCATTTCTGAGCCTACAGAAGTGAGGTGATGGTGACCCCAGCAAGGGGAAGCCTTCCCACAAACATCATTTTGAAGCAGGTGACAGCCTCATCTGCCCTGAGGCCGGGGTTGACGGGTGAGAGTCAGTTAGACGCTGCCCTGACACAGCTCTTCTCTTCTGAATGCTACTCCTCAGGACGCAGGCTCCCTGGAGCAGGGCAATTGATTTCTGTACAGCAGACACAAAACCTCACTCAACGTGGGACCTAGAGAGATGCTGAGACTGTCAATCAGTTCCAGGCCTGGGGTTCAGCCTATATCCTTTCAAAGAAGGCAGCCCATCAGCAGCTTGGTATCCTTGGTGGATGCCAAAAAGCCAGGCACCGAAAAACGCTTGTCAATTAATGGAATCGTAAATTCAGCTGGAGGAGCACGTCCGTGCTGCAGAATCGTCTCACAGCGTCAGGCCAACCCCAAATCCCAGGACTGTGGGAGACGTGGGAATCACGGAGACGGGAGAAGGTAACATACTTTGAGCATCTACTATGTGCAGGGCATTCTGTGGGCATGATTTCCTTTAATTCTCATAACAAGGCAAGGTGGGTATGATGACCTTCAGAGGCAGGTGAAGGAACAGAGGCCTGGAAAGGCTGAGTACGGTGTGGGGCTGCAGAGCCAGGAAGGGGCAGAGCCTGGGCTCAAACCAGGATTGTCCCAAGACCTGTGCCTTCATGAAGTAGTGCCTCCCACACCTGTGTGTGGTCTCCGAATGGTGACGAGGCCACACAGAAGGGCTGGCCTTGGGTTACTCTGAATTCTGCGATCAGAACTGCGTGGAACCTGGTGACTTCTAGGGGGCAGCGGGAGGTGGGGGGCGTTGCCTGCTTTTATTGATGTGTTTGTTCACATCTGAGTAGAGGAGAGGCCGCCTGTGCGAAGAGGGTTACAGGTCAAACTGGTCCTCAGAAAAGAAATGCTGGAGTTCCCCGGTGCCTCTGAATGTGAAGGTCTAGGTCTTTTTTTTTTTTGAGACAGAGTCTTGCTCTGTCACTGGGCTGGAGTGCAGTGGTGTCATCTCAGCTCACTGCAACCTCCACCTCCCAGGTTCAAGGGATTCTCCTGCCTCAGCTGCCCGAGTAGCTGGGACCACGCCACCACGCCCAGCTAATTTTGTATTTAGTAGAAACGGGGTTTCACCATGTTGGTCAGGTTGGTCTTGATCTCTTGACCTCAAGTGATCCACCCGCCTTGGATTACAGGCGTGAGCCACCACACCTGGCTGGAAACAGGGTCTTTATAAAGGTAATAGAATTAAAATGTGGTCATGGGGTGAGCCCTAAGTCAATCTGCCTGGTGCTGTTATCAAAGGGAGATTTGGAGACAGAGACTGCCTCACGCATAGGGAACGACGCAGAGAGGCATGCCGAGAAGGCTGCTGCCAGGCAGAGGACTGGGGCAGTACACCCACAGGCCAAGGTGCGCCACGGGCTGCTGCCACCGCCACCAGGCGAGTGGTAATAGAGAGGTGCCTGCGCTCCATTCTCCCTCGTGCCCTCCGAGGGAACCAAGCCTGCTGACGCCTGGATCTCGGGCTTCCAGAACTGGGAGATCATCATCTGGTATCTGAAGTCACCCAGTCTGTGGCTCCTTGTTAGGGGAGCCCCAGGGAACTAGCACAGGGGCCCTCGTGGTGCGCTTGGTTCCCTTCTGCTCTTGGAATCCTTCATCTCTGTTAAACAGCCCTCTTCCTCTGCAAAACCGGAGCCCTGCAGCGAACAGCTCAGTCTCTGGCCGAGGGCTTCGGCGATGTTTCTGGTAATACCAGTATTCTCACTGCAAGCCGTCCCCCGCCTCTGTCCCCAAAGAGCTGTGGTAAAGATCCTGCTCTTACCATATCACATTGCAAGTGCTGCTGAGTTGCCTAAGGGATAGATGAACACTCCGAAAAGCCCAGGGGATAGAGACCTGGGCCTTCCTCCAGCAGAGAAATTACGGGGAAAGACACGTGCTCACTCCCAACCCAGTCCCACTTCCAGGGTTATTGACAAACTCTTTAACATTTGCAGTTTTAATGAATTAATCGATTGTCTATTAATATTCAAGCATCTGTATTTATTTTTCCATGTGGTAATGGTCACATGCTAAGCAAGTGGCAAACACTGCTATGCTCTGATGGTAAATAGTGGAACCTGATTAGTCACTGAAATTCACCCTCTTACCGATTGTCATTTAGGCGTCTAGACAAAATCGGTGATAATCACCCTCCTGCTTCAGCTCATCTGCAGACTCGGAGGCATCCTCGTTTTGTGCAACATCAAATTTCCAGTAACTTTGACCTTTTTAGGGGAAGAAGCAGAGATTAATGAGCCACATGAAAACGCTAACTTCCATATATTAGAGATGATAAAAATATGTCGATGGCTTAAACAAAGCTATTCTACAAGATTTTTTTGTGTGTTTAGATTTTTTTTTTTTTTTGAGACAGAGTCTTGCTCCGTCACCCAGGCTGGTGTGCAGTGGCCCGATCTCGGCTCACTGCAACCTCCGCCTCATGGGTTCAAGCAATTCTCCTTCCTCAGCCTCCCAAGTAGCTGGGACTACAGGTGCCCGATACCATGCCTGGCTAATTTTTGTATTTTTAGTAGAGACAGGATTTCACTATACTGGCCAGGCTGGTCTCAAACTCCTGACCTTGTGATCTGCCCGCCTTGGCCACCCAGTGCTGGGATTACAGGTACAAGATTAAGAATTTTAGAAGACAATTTTAAGGGCAGAGACTCTATGTTGAGTTGCTGGCAGCTGATTGAATCCCGATGCTTCCCTGTGCTAGGGGAGGGGTGGGGGCCGTAGAACCAGCGGGAGAGGACACCTCCTGTTATGGACTGAATGTGTCCCTCCCAAATTTGGATGTTGAAATCCTAACCTACGATGAAATGACATTAGGAGGTGGGGCCTTTTGGGGGTAATTAGGTCATAAGGGTGGGGCCCTCATGTGGGATTAGTGCCCTTATAAAGGCGACCCCAGAAAGTTCTCTCACCCTCTTTCCTGCCTCGTGAGGATATGAGACATTTTTCTAGAACTGTGAGGGCCATTTCTATTGTCTATAAGCCACCCAGCCAGTGGCATTTTGTTACAGCAACCCAAATGGCTAAGACATCAGAAATCTTGAGGGGAGCCGGGCGCGGTGGCTCACGCCTGTAATCCCAGCACTTTGGGAGGCCGAGGCGGGTGGATCATGAGGTCAAGAGATCGAGACCATCCTGGTCAACATGGTGAAACCCCGTCTCTACTAAAAATACAAAAAAATTAGCTGGGCATGGTGGCACGTGCCTGTAGTCCCAGTTACTCGGGAGGCTGAGGCAGGAGAATTGCTTGAACCCAGGAGGCGGAGGTTGCAGTGAGCCAAGATCGAGCCATTGCACTCCAGCCTGGGTAACAAGAGCGAAACTCCGTCTCCAAAAAAAAAAAAGAAAAAAAAAAAAAAAAGAAATCTTGAGGGAGGCACCAGCCCACTGCTCAGAGCTGTGTGACCTCGAGCCAGTGACCCATCCTCTCTGAGTCCCCCATTCCTCCTCTGGCTAGCTCTCCAGGGAGCAATGGGGCCAAACGGAGACATGGTAAGTGCTTTGCTGACTGTGGAGTGCTCCACAAATGTCAGGAAGCACAAGACCCAGGGGACTTGGTCAGACTGAGCAGTGGAAACTCTGAGGCAAACAACCAGTACACCCTACTGACCTGTGGGTTCAGTTTTTCCTCCCATGGCTTCCTACAATAAAATAAAATTGGCCGGGTGCGGTGGCTCATGCCTGTAATCCCAGCACTTTGGGATTACACGAGGTCAGGAGATCGAGACCATCTTTGCCAACATGATGAAACCTCGTCTTTACTAAAAATACAAAAAATTAGCTGGGTGTGGCGGTGCGCACCTGTAGTCCCAGCTAGAGGCTGAGGCAGGAGAATTGCCTGAACCTGGGAGGTAGAGATTGCAGTGAGCTGAGATCACACCACTGCACTCCAGCCTGGCGACAGAGCGAGACTACCGCTTAAAAATAAACTAAATCGGAGAGCTACAGGCCCCTGGATGAGGCTTAGCAGCCACCCTCACCCCTGCCAAGTAGCAGGCAAGAGCCCTAGGACCCCTTGTTCCTAAACTGCAAACCATTCCTGTCCCTAATGGGGACCACGGCTGGTTAAAGAGATAATTGCAGCTGTCTCCTTCTATACAGTAATGACAATTTAGAGGCAGAGGTGGTGGAAGCACACTCCGTAGTTGTTCCCACAAACAAGTGAGTACACCAGCACCCATCTGTTCAGCCGCAGACAAATTCGCCGTGGTCAGGAGCGGAGCTCAGCGGAAAGGCCACCCCCTCTGCTGGGCAGCCTTTGTGGGGAGAGTTGGGAAAGCCCATCCCCCTGCGGGTCCCATAGCTTCTGATGGGGCACACAGGAGGATCTGATGGACAGGGCTGGAGGGGCAGTACCTGTGTCTCTGTAAGAGTCCCTTCCTCCTGAATGAATGAACAGAGTTCTGGCTAAATGGTTCCTTGACAGCCCCAGGGGGGACTGTGTTCTTCTCCCACCTGCCCCCACGACGAGGCAGTAAGCCTGCTGGGCCTGCCCACTGGAGACCATGCCTCCCTGGCTGCCAGCAAGACCAAGCTCCCACTCCTGCCCACCTTTGTCAGCCTCCAATCAGCTCCTCAGTGAGGTCCCGTTGGTCCCTTCTCCAAAGGCTTTCCAGCTGCCAGCAGATGCTGTCTGCAGTGGGTCTGTTACTGATTTGCCATTCTGACCTTGTGAAATGGAGAGACACTCGGCATTGCTGGTCCCCAGGAATTAGATGTGTTCTCCTGTGAGAACGGCTAAACCTGGCCTTACTGGCACAGGGTGACGGGCTGGTTTTCCTCTTTTGCTGTTTCTCTTTATCCCTGAATTTGTGCTTTTCACGCTGTGTTTACCCTCACATTTGGCTTTATCCAGTGAGGTGCTGTTTGTCGCTTTGCCCCCTCACTTTCGGCTTTGGGGAGGTGGCGAGGGGGTGCACGGGTGGAACGGAACAGGTTTCGTGTTACCAGAAGCTGTTCCTTTGGGGTCGGTGGCCCCCCTGCCCCGGGCACTCTCCTACACAGTGAGCATGGAGGGAAAGCAGACACCCACCGTCAGCACGGGGATGATGAACTTAACCGATAAGAGATGCTACTCAGTGCCCCCACTTTATTTTTCAAAAGTATGGTCATACTGTTGCTTTCTGTCATGGAATTCATGTTTTTTCCTTTAGTCTCTGTTGGTTTTTTCTGGGTTGCTCTGTGGGATTTTCAGGAGCGTATTACATACTCCAGAGACAGAGACCCACTGTAGTAAATGAAAATTCTCCCCTAGGGTGAAGCAGTGACAACAGTCCCCAATTAAAATCAAAGTATGTGGAGGCTACGTGACATTTTCAAGGTTTGATTAGGGAGAAAGAGAAATTGGGACAGGCTCTTCATCTCCAAACTAGCTCTAAAAATGTTCTACTCCTGTCCCAGCCTCTGCTAATTTGGGTCTTGACATGAAGGGGGCAGGGAAGGGGTGGGGGAGGGTGGGTGGAAGCAGACAGCTCTTCAGAAACGAGGGAGCCGCCGAACGAAGATCCGGAGGGTCTGGGGTGTGGCTGCAGCCCAGCAGGTCCTGGCGGTGGGACTGGGGCAGTCTGAGAGCAGGATGAGACTGAGGGACAGGGGTGGAAGGCAGAAGCAGCGGAGGGCCCGGCTGGACCGTCCCCCTCTTCCCTCGTGCCTAGCCAGGCTGATGGCGCCAGCTGTCAGGCAGCGGGCAGCTCTAAGCAAGACAGACCACGGTTCAAGGTCTGGCTTTGACCCTGACTACTGCCTGTGTGGCCCTGGACAAGTTCCTTAGCTCTTTTTAGCCTTTGTTTTCTCATATACAACATGACAATCTAATACCTTCCTGGTAGGGTTGTTAAGAGGACTAAAATGTGCTCACAACGTTGTTAGTGTTAAGTGTCAACTAGCATTATTATTAAACCAGAATTCTGGAGCTCATCCCTATGTAGAGACAGTCTCACTATGTTGTCCAGGCTGGCCTTGAACTCCAGGGCTCAAGCAATCCTCCTGCTTCAGTCTCCTGAGTAGCTGAAACTATAGGCCCCTCTGTACCTGGCCTATAGTTTTTAAATTTTTTTTATTATTTTTTAAGGTTTTTTTTTCTTCTTTTTTATTTACCTTAAGTTCCGAGATACATGTGGAGACTGTGCAGATTTGTTACATAGACATACCTGTACCATGGTGATTTGCTGCACCCATCAACCCATCATCTAGGTTTAAGCCCCACATGCATTAGGTATTTGTCCTAATGCTCTCTGTCTCCTTGCCCCCCACCCCCCAGCAGGTCCTGGTGTGTGATGTTCCCCTCCCTGCATCCATGTGTTCTCATTGTTCAACTCCCACTTATTATTTTTTTGAGACCAGGTCTCACTGCTGCCCAAGCTGGAGTGCAGTGGTGCAATCTCGGCTCACTGCAACCTCCACTTCCTGGGTTCAAGCAATTCTCCTGCCTCATCCTCCCAGGTAGTTGGGACTACAGGTACACACCACTATGCCCAGCTAATTTTTTTGTATTTTTAGTAGAGATGGGGTTCCACTATGTTGGCGAGGCTGGTCTCAAACTCCTGACCTGGTGATCCACCTGCCTCGGCCTTCCAAAGTGCTGGGGTTACAGGCATGAGCCACTGCGCCTGGCCACAACTCCCACTTACGAGTGAGAACATGCTGTGTTTGGTTTTCTGTTCTTGTGTTAGTTTGCTGAGAATGATGGCTTTCAGCTTCGTGTCCCTGCAAAGGACATGATCTCATTCTTTTTTATGTCTGCGTAGTATTCCATGGTGTTTATGTGCCACATTTTCTTTATCCAGTCTATCATTGATGGTCATTTGGTTTGGTTCCAAGCATTTGTTATTGTAAACAGTGCTGCAATAAACATACGCATGCATGTGTCTTTATAGTAGAATAATTTATAATCCTTTGGGTGTATACCCAGTAATGGGATTGCTGGGTCAAATGGTATTTCTGGTTCTAGATCCTTGAGGAATCACCACACTGTCTTCCACAATGGCTGAACTAATTTACACTCCCACCAACAGTGTAAAAGCGTCTTGTTTCTCCACAGCCTCATCAGCATCTGTTGTTTCCTGAGTTTTTAATAATAGCCATCATGACTGGCATGAGATGGTATCTCATTGTGGTTTTGATTTGCATTTCTCTAATGATCAGTAATGCTGAGTTTTTAAAAATATGTTTGTTGGCTGCATAAATGTCTTCTATTGAAGACATTTGCCCACGTTTCGATGGGCCAACCCCCATTTTTAACTAATCTCTGAGTCCTAGAACCTTTTCCACTTCTCTTAAGTCTGTCAACTTTTTCCCATCTCTCCTCTCTCACCCTACTGCCTCTATCTTACGTCAAGCCACGGCCTTGGCTTGCTGGTTCCTCTAGGGAGGTCTGTTTGCTAGTGAAGGGTCAAGAGCATTGCCAGCAGTAATATGCAGCCTGGTGGTAAATGACAAGAAGGAGAAAGGAGTGAGATCACTATTTGCCTAAACTAGGGCGATGGTCAGGTGAGTGGTACAGAGGGGGCAGGAACGAGACACGGAGAAGACAGAACAGACCAGGAGGGCCCAGGAACTGGATGCTGGGGAGAGAGGAAGAGGAAAGACCCCGTGGCTTCTGGAGCTACTGGTGCCATTACCAGAAAGAGGAAAGTAGAGGAGAGGCTGGGAGAAGATAATAAGCTCATGATTTGTTGTGGGGTTCAAAACACAATGTGTGCGAAAGTGCTTTGATATCTACAAATTGCTATACAAATGCAAGTGATTATTTTACGACATTTAGATCACATGGTAGCCTTGTTAATTACATCTTGGCAACGATACACACTTTAGGGACTGATAGCTAGAAGGCACGTTCTGTTAGGAACTGAACAAAATAATTCATCTGTCCAAAGTAGTAAATGTATAATCCAGAAATAGAATCTGGGGTTCTCATCCAACCCTCCATTTGTTCAGTCCCTTTGAACCTATATGTGAGAAATTCTTCCTTTGTGTGCCATCTCTTGTACCCTGTGGTGGCTAAGAGGGTGAGCTCTGAATCTGAATCCCAGCTTTGCCATTTAGTAGCTGGGTGACCTTAGGCAAGTTGCTTAGACTCTCTGTGTCTCAATTTCCTTTAAAGGCGCTATGATACCTATAAAGTAAGTACAACAAAATAAAACAGGTATAATAGTAGTTCCTCCCTCAAAGGATTGTGGTGGGGACTGAGCAAGTTAATACGCGTAACATACTTTTAAAATAACGCATGGCACATAGCATGCACCCAGCAGTCTCCTAACCACCCTCCCTGCCCTGCCTTGGCTTCTGCAGTCTGTTTAAAAAACTCCACAGAGCACATCGCTCTTATGCTCAAAAGCTCCAACATGCCCTTTCCCGCAGGGTGGGACCACCGGCCTTATTGTGGTCTGGAAGCCCCCACCCTGTTACCCCTCTGCCGTCCTCACCTGCCATATCCTGTTCCACACCTACTGGCCGCCTGCCAGTCTGTGAACATCTCAGCTATAAGCCAGGGCCTTTGCACTGGCCGTACCCCCGCCCTGGAAGGCACGTCCCAGAGATCCTTATGGCAAATTCTTTACCTTCTGCAGTCTTCACCTAAATGTTACCAAACTGTAAGCCTCCTCCAGTCGCCTAGCCCTTTCTATCCCTTCCCGGCTCCAATATCTTCACGGCACATGTTTGTGGCTAATAATATGCCACATAACTAGCTTATTGCTTGTGTTGACTATGGATCTTCTCTCTCCCGTCCACGAGAATGCAAGCTCCACAAGGGCAGGGCTTTAAAAAAAAAATGCTTTATTAATGAATGCATCTTAAGCACCTAGAGCAGAGGCTGCACTCAGTAGTATTAGTGGAACCGAAGAGATGTTTGTTTTTCATAGTAAGAATATCTCCAAGCCACTCATCCATCCTTGGGAACTCAGAAAGCATCTCCTACAGACACCATCTCTGGTGGGAGTCAGGCCGCCTGTGCCCTGCGGCAGGCGTGGATGGATGTGCTCATGTCTCACCTTTGCTAGTCCCGACAGTCCCTCCACCTGGAATGCCCTTTCTGTTCATCGTTCTAAGTCCATGTCTTTTATTTTGAAGGGGAGGATTTTTCCCAGCTACCAATAGTTTAGATTTCTAATTGTGTCCAAAAGGCTTTTACTATATCAGTTAGAATGCTTTCTAAATCCCAAATATTCTGTAGGGGGGGACTCATCTTATTAGATTCACAATCAGAACAATCTTTGTGAATAATAACCTGTATGATGACCCAAATGTAAAAACGAAGTAGACTTTTCCTGTAACGTCACCTCAGCAGCAATATGGAATGATGATTCGCTAATTTTATTGATGATTGATTTAATCAGTGAGAGTGAATAATAATGCTCACCTTATCAACAGACGAGCTGATATATACTGCTAAACATTGCTTTTACCACTTTTGTGATGTGCTGAAAGCTTTTCAGTTAAATAAATGAACCATGATGTAAGAACAGAAATGTGAAGAAAGTGTAATTTATCAGATTTCTGAGTGTGCAACTGTTTAAGAACTCTACACAGACCCAACAGGATACTGGACCAAACGCTGTATGGGCAGTAGTTTCATGATTTCGCCCGACCATGTGGCATCTGCCGTACGGAATGCAATAATCGTCCTTTATCTTTGCCCTCTGTGATTCAAGTTCTAGGATTTCTCCTCCTCCATGCTATAGGAGTTCCGTGTTACAAGAAAGAGGTAGTATACACTACAGGGGACAAGTTCTCAAATGCAGCACAAGTGAACACATACATGGTGGTATGTTATAATGGAATTTTACTGTTTGAATAACTGCAAATGCCTGAAGCCATAATTCCGCAATAATTACCATATCTTTGAGAACTTTCTGCACCATCAGTGAGAAAACAGAATTCACAATTACCAAACAAAATCATCTTGAAAACCTAGTTTCTTCTGAGCCAATTTTCTCTCTTCTAAGCCTGCCTGCTGATAAAAGGTGGCACATATATGCTTGGCCTCCTCAAATCACTTGGTGTTCTGCAAGAAAGAAAAATCTCGCAAATCTACACATCTAAACGCTTTTATCACATGTCAGCATCTAGTCTATTAAAAATAACGTGAAACCTGGAAAGCCAGTCCGCAGTATATTGAATATGTAACTGATTCACCAAGTTGTTCTCTGTCTTCCCTTTCTCTTTAAAATGAAAGCACACAAAAGAAGGGACTCCTTGCATATTCAGGGCAAAGCACTGTGACGATGAACTCATTTGGAATGGATTTTGGAAACTCTTTAGTCTCCAGATTTCTATGACACTCTATTTTCGATACAATCCATTTACTTGTCACTTGGTCCTTTTCTTTTATTCAGTCTGTGCGGGTCACCTGACCATCACCCACTGTGTCACTGCATCAAGTCTGAAACTAGTCATTCTAATTTCTGACCCACTGCTAGTTCTGCATATCCTGTATTCAAGCTCATCAAGTTCTCTCTTGCCTCAGCTTTTGAACGTGCTGTCCTCTCTGCCTAGAATACCCTGTCTCCCCTGATCATTTTGCTGGACGAACTCCTGGTTATCCTTCAGGATTCCATTTGGACTTCATTTCCTCCATGCAGCATCCCTGGAGGCTCTAATCAGAGCAGGTTGTCATGCTTTATCAGGCTCTGCCACACCACGCTGTGCTCCCAAATTTATAGGACCTATACGTAAGACGACAACTGCCCACTTATCTGTGTCTCCACCGAACTAGCTCTGAAGGCAGTGAGCGCACCCATCCTGCCCACTGTGGTGTCCCCAGTGTCCAGCAAACTGTGTACTCATCATAGGTGCTTAATATGTATTTAAAGAATGAACGCGGCAGTAATTCGACAGGAAGCAAACTGTAAAATATTTTTATAACCGCCTTATAAAATAGGATCCTCAAGTTCCAAAGTACTTAAGAGAATAACATCTAATGAAGTATTTTTAATCTATGATAATTACCAAGTCAATCAGAACACAGCCACTCTTAATTTAAGCCAACTTTGTTCTACTCATTTAATGGAATTGGCTAAATAGAGGCTCAAATAAGAGCTTGTTAATTATACTAATTAACCAATGTTTGCATGGTTGTATAAAAATATATGAGCTCTCAAGTCCTAGTTAAAAGCTACAGCTAAGGAATGTTACAGCCAGTACAAACGGGAGATGCTGCATCCTGCTAGTAACTCCCTAGACATCCACTGGCTGATCTGCCAGACGTATGAAGAAAGCCTGTGGACGATGTCTTCATATTTCATCCTTATTTTATAAAGAAGTTCATGTGCACTCCCTCTTGTATTCTCAGGGCCTGGTACAGAGCCTTACAAATAGTAGGTACTCAGACAGGCACCTGATAGGTAGGTAAATGATCACAGAAGCCACTTTTCCCTAAAGGCACTTGCTGAGTCCAACAAATTCCAACTTCCCTTTTGATGGTGAAGGAACAGAAATCACCTTCGTAAAAGGTGGGAAGTCTAACACGAGATGTTCCTTACAATAAAGGGAAATCTAATAGCTATGCAGTGAGAATGAATTGGAAATAAACAGGCTCTTATGAGGAATTTAACTCTGGG
The DNA here is from genome assembly GCA_004027835.1 of Alouatta palliata. NCBI lineage: Eukaryota > Metazoa > Chordata > Mammalia > Primates > Atelidae > Alouatta > Alouatta palliata. Next base: position 24,439 of record PVKV010006679.1, read on the forward strand.
ATTAACCTAGCTATTCTAGAGAACTTTAAGCCATGACCTTAATCGACTTAACCTGTGTGTTGAGGTTAAGGTACACCAGGCACTTGGCAGAAATAAAAAGCAGGTTCTTATATTATTCACACAAATAATTTTCCAAGTATCATGACCATCACATAGTCAAAGATAATCGGGCACACAAGGAAATACAATACCACGAGCACAAACCAGCGGAGATATCAAATTACCAAAAAATAATATCTAACTTATTGTTTATCAATATGCATGGAAATGAGGAAACGCACCTCTCTACTTCTTCATAATAGGAATTAGAATATGTTTGGAGCTAAAAGACAGTGAAAATACTACATACCAAAACTCGTGGTAAAATGGTACAGTCACTTTGGAAAACAGTTTGGCAGTTCCTCAGCAAGGTAAACAGAGTTACCATATGACTCAGCAATTCCACTCCTAGGTATATGCCCAAGAGAAGTGAAAGACATTCACACAAATGTTCACAGCAGCATTACTCACAACAGCCAGAGAGTGTAAACACCAATGTTCACCAGCTGATGAATGGATAAACAAAATGTGATATATCCATAAAATGGATGTTATTCCGCCACAAAAAGAATGTAAGCTACGTGCTAAGTTAAAGAAGTCAAACACAAAAAGCTACATACTATGTAATTCCATTTATGTGAAATAGCCAAAGTAGGCAGATTCATGGAAACAGACAGTAAATGAGTGGTAGCCGGGAGCTTGGAGGAGGGGGGCATCGGGAGCAGCTACAAATGAGGATAAGGTGCCTTTTTGTGATGGTGAAAATGTTCTGGAATTGGATAATGGTGATGACTGTGCAACCTTGTGAATATACTAGAAATCACTGAATTACACACTTTAAAAAGGTAAATTTTATGGTATGTGAATTACATTTCAACTTTAAAAGCTTTATGGAATGCAGCTATGCATTTAAGCTATAATGTTAAATGTATATATTAAATAATTATTACTAGTTTACTGGTAAGAATACTCTCTAGTTTACTTAATATTCTTTTTTTTTTTTTTTGACAGGGTCTCACTCTGTCACCCAGGCTGGAGTGCAGTGGTGTGATCACAGCTCGCTGCCACCTCAGCCTCCCAGGCCCAAGCAACCCTCCCATCTCATCCTCCTGAGTAGCTGGGACCACAGGCACATGCCACCACACCCAGGTAATTTTCTATTTTTTTTGTACAGACACAGTCTAGTTATGTTGCCCAGGCTGGTCTCAAATTCCTTGGCTCAAGTGATCCTCCCACCTCGGCCTCCTAAAGTAGTGGGATTACAGGCATGAACCACCATGCCCAGCCTAATATTCTTACTAGTAAGAATTCTACACGTTTGGTTACTATTTTAATAGTAAAGGTATAGTTGAAAATATCTGTAAGAAACATTAACTTATAAAACTATAGGAAATTTTAAAAGAACCAAGTAAAATTCTAGAAATAAAAAATATCATAACCTAATTAAAACCTGATGGGATGATTTGATAATGGACTAGACACAGCTGAAGAGAGAAGTAATTAACTGGAAGGTAAGTTGGATAATCATTACCCTTGATCATGTAATAAGTATGTTCACCGTAAGTGTTGAGAAGTGTCAAAATGTCTGCAACTTACCTTCAGATAGTTCAGTAAAACATGTCTCTCTATATAATGCATATATAAACATGTTTAGCAACAGAGGGAGATAAAGTGAACATGGCAAAATGTTAACAATTGGTGAATCTATGTAAAGGGCATGTATTCAATGTAAAAGTGTACAACCTTCGTTTCCAAACACCACACACTATTGTTTAATTCCTACCTAGGTGATGGGTTATTCTCAGTTTCCTTCATTGGCTCTTCAACTTTTTCTTAATCTCTTTGTTATAATGGCATAGGGCTCAAGCCTTCAACTTCTCTCCATCATCACGCTTAGTCCATTGATCATTTCGTTTCATCTTATAGTTTTAAATAACCACCAAATTCCTAACTGCCTGCCTCCATCCCAATCTAGACTCCCTCGAAATCTCAGCTTTCACATCCAGGTGCCTACTTGGCTATCTAACCCATAATTGAAATTAACATATCCAAAAATGAATGTCTCTAAATGTTCTCTACCTACAGCCTTCCTCATCTCAGTTGATGGCAATGTCATCTTGAATTTCAGTTGCTTGGTCCAATACTTTGAATCTGTCACTGATTCTTCTTTCTCTTGTATATTTTGTCCAATCCATTAGTGAATGCCTGAACTAATAACTTCTCACTCACCCTCACTATGCCCACTCAGCTTTGAGCCACCATCAGCTCTCATCTGAAGACCTGCAACAGCTTACCTGCCTCACCTCATGTTCTTGTACCACTTACCCTGCCAAAGCCAGAGCAATCATTTAGTATTAGAGTCACATATTATTTTGTATCCTAAACCCCTATCCTAATTTTTATTTCACAGGGTAGAAGCCAAAATCTCTAACAATGGTTTTTAAGAACCTATGCCATCTGTCACCTTTGCTCCATGACCTTGATCTCCATCTGCTCTCCCCTTTGCTCATTTCACTCCAGCCACACCAGCCTTCTTGACATTCTTCAACCACGCCAAATTCCTCCAGCTTTAAGGTCTTTTCACTGACAATTCCCATTATCTCCTAATTCAGTCTGCATGATGAAAACCAGTTTCAATTTGTCTGGGAGCAGGACCCTGGCATTAGTATATTTTTAAAATGTTTCGTATGTCTTCAAAATAATCGGGATCATTTTCGCCTTGAATTGGTAATTGTTGAAACTGAGTGATGGGCACATGGATCCATTACACTATTCTCCCAGACAAATGTAAAAAGAAAGGAAAGCTGCTGTGGCGATTCCAGTGTGCAGCAGGGTTGGGTATCACTGGCCTGTAATCCCGAAACTGGATTGTTTTGCCTATAAATAACTGAGACATTTCTATTTGAAAGTCTGTCTTAATGAATTAAAAAGATACACAAAAGATGAAAAGTGTCAAATTTATTTTCTGAAATAGAATAAAAAGTATGCATTTGAATTCACTTTGCAACATACATTGACAATAAAAACACTTGTTTCATGTCCTGCTTGTTTCCATTTAACTCCCAACACTGGCATCTGGAAGAAAGAAAAGATTTCTGGCCCTTGGTTTGCAGAACCTAAAACTTGCAAAAGAACATGTGAAATGTATACCCCAAACTGGATTCTCCTAGGTCACCTCGGAGGCTTAACAAGCTCCATAAAGTTGCAAGATAAAGAGCTTCTTCCTGTCTCCTTAGCCAAAAGCTCTTGAATAGTCGTTTACAGTTTGAGGTCTTACCACAATTTTCACTAACGCTTAACCCAGTTAAGGTACAGAGCATGAAAGAATGAAATTCTCTTCGGTTTCAAATGAACTAATATCTAAATCTGAAATTATCAAAGGTGACATCTTTCCCTTTTAAAAAATAAACCACCCAAATGAAATTATTGGTTTGAAAGATACTTGTTAATAAACCTGAAAAGGAAAAATTAAACCATCCCCCTTTTTGCCATATGAATGTATACAATGTTAACCTAAGTCTTGGGGAAGTGGAACCACGTGAGTTCCATCAAAAATAGACGCTGCAACGATTAGATTTGATCTGAGCTCCCCTCAGAAGACTGGGGGACCTGTGAAGACTGGCTCATTTGTGAACTATTCAAACTCATGCTCATCAGATGGCTATTGATGTCACTGAGTTCCTGGATCACTGTGCTCAGATCTTCATGTAATCTAGCTAAAGCACTTTTCACCTCCCTTAGAAGAACACTAATGGAATTATTTGCTTCAAGTTCCCCGGAGAAGTCTTTGGTTGACTGAAAACCAGAAAAGGACAGAGGGATGAACTGGTCTACATTTTGGGTGGAAAACTCTCCCCAATTACTACTAGAAATACGGTCTGCATTTGGAGTGGAAAACTCTCCCTGGTGACTACTAGAAATAGGACTTATATTCTTTTTAGCAAAATCAGAGTTATTTGGATGAATTCCCAGTAGATTGAGGTCATCATTTTCCTCTGCACCAGAAGACACTGGGTCCCTAGAAGCAAAGGAGTGATGCAGCGCGGCCGACTTATCTTTATCTTTAAAGGAGGCAGAAGACATCTGTCGATGCGACAAAGTCCAGAAGGAAGGTCTGGCCAGAATCGGGGATAAGAGATGAGCTGACTTCTCTGGAGAGGCTAAATCAGGAGATGACATGGATAACGGAGAGAAGGTAGATGCTTCCTCAGAGGCAGTTGAAACTAAAATGTGTAAATGAGAGAAAAAGATTTATGCAACGTACAAATGAGAGTAATAGCTGAAATAATTTTATAATGTAAAAGCCTGTCTGTAAGGGCTCAACATAAATAAACTGCTTAGAATTTTAAATGTTAACTATTCATAATAAGCTTAAAAAAACCCAAAGCAGGAAACTAAGAAAATCTACAGATGTATTATATATCAATAATACCATGGAAATGAAGCTAAAATAGAATTATCAATATTCATCTTGACTCATCTTGACTCAAACCCTGCCCAACATATTTTTACACTAAACTTAATCAGAAAGAGCAGAAAAGTATTAAACCCCATTCTACAGACTGCCAGCATTTTAAGTTGGTATTTAAAGTAGAAAGTGTGAGAAAACTGTAACAGATTCCTTCAACTTTTACATTTTTTTCCTGTAGAGATTCTTATGGCAAAATGAACTACTCAACTACAAATATCCAAAAGTTAGTGAAATAAATACTTTTCTCTCTATAGTGAAATATAATCAAGACTGAAGTCCAATCCATCTGAGCTCTAGAACACTTTGGTAAATGTATATCATCATTTTTTTTTCTCACCAAGAAACTAAAAGTAAAAAGCATTGTAAACCTTTTTTTGTTTGTTTCATAAAATTACAGATTTCGTAAAGTTTTTACTTCCTTTCAGGCAAAATCATATTAAATCTCCCACACTTCATTCTAAATCATTATTTCCCAAACTGTTCTGAGAAACACCGTGTTCCTTCAGATGTTAGAAGATGTTTTGTAAAAACAGGCTTCATCGTCAATAAAACTGGGCAATTGCATACTGTGCCTCCAGAAGGAGATTAACAATGTCCATCAGTGCATTTAAAGTTCTGAGAAATCTTTGGTAATTTATTCAAGTGTTTCCCAAGCTTTCTTAAACATGTAACTTTTTTTTTTCTTGGAGTATCTGTTGACATTCACTTATGACATGTGATACAAATTGGTGGAATCCAGTTCTAAACTTTTTGCAACTAATTCTGAACTTGCTACTTAAAAAAAGAAATTCATTGTAAGTCACAGACAAGGGAAATTGATGCTTACTAATGAGAACACGTGGCTTATTTTTCTACTATTTTATTTTGCTTTATGTATTCATGTCCCTTCTAAATTAAATTGGACCTCCTGTAAAAACTATGGCCAGGGCAGGCAGTTTCTATTTTTTTGCTTCAAAGTTTTCCATGGCCTATCCCCAGTTCTCAGGAAAAATTCCAATCACAAAACTTTTTTGGGGATGAAATATATTCTCAGCTGATGCAACAGCAGGGACATGAAAAGGAAAGCAGGAACTTCATCAGCACATGGTCAAGAAAAGCCAAGAACAGTTAGGAATCTAGGTCAGGCTAATCGAGACATTCTATCTTTGGATTAACAAGATGGAAAGATGGTAGTGGGCATGTTAACGACGACAGCCATGAGAAGAAAATGTTTTGAGAACTTGCATATCTGAAAATGTCTGTACTCTACTTTTAGGCTTAATGATAGTTTGGTTAAAGAATTCTAGGTCAGAAATCATTCTTTCAGAAGTTTGAAGGCCACATTTCACTGTTTTCTTGTTTCTAGTGTTGCTGCTCAGGGGTTGGAGCCATTCGAATTCTTATCCTTCGCATAGAACCTATTTTTTCTCTGACGCATCACAGAATTTCTTTTGTTTCAGAGGATTTGGAAGCTTCTCAGTGATGTGCCCTGAAGTGAGACTATTTTCACTCACTGAGGTCAACTCAGTCAGGCAACCTATTTCCTTCAGCCCCAGATAATTTCCCTAAATGATTGAATGACTAAATGATCGAATCACCTCTTTTCTCCTCTGTTTTCTCTGTTGTCTCTTTCAGAACCTCTTCTTGTCAGATGTTAGATCTCCTGGACTGGTCCTGTAATTTTCCTGCTTTTCCTCCCCATTTTCCCTACCTTTATCCTTTTGCTTTACTTCCATGTAGATTTTGTCAGCGTTAGCCTCCAGTCCTCTCACTGATTTCTTATATTTCTGCTATTATATTTTTAAATTTCCAAGAGCTTTTTTGGTTTTCAGAAATTCTTTTTGTAACATCCTGTTCTTGTTTCACATACTGCATTCTCTTATTTCTTTGAGGATAACAATAAGCTTTTAAAAAAGTTTTCCTTTCCCTTCATAGTGTATGTTTCCTCAAAATTGTTTTCCTTTGTTTTTGTTTCAATGTTTCGTATTAGAAGTTTTGTTCAGATGTTTGGCACTCCTTCTGTCTGCCTCTGTTTAAGAGTGGAGGGTTAAAAAGTTGAAAGGAACTTCAAATGTGTATATGGCACTTGTCAACTTTGAGCTTTAGTGAATAGTCATTTTTTCGGGAACACTGATGTCAATATCTTTAGTTGTTTCCTCTAGGCCAGCCAGTTGGGTTCCAGGAGAACAGGTGTCCTATCTCCTCCTACCTAGAGGGTAAAGGTCTAGCTACCAGGGTGCTGGGAGGCCAGCAGGGGGAGGGGCTCCAGCATTCAGCATTTGGTTTACATATCATCGCTTAATCCTGTAGCTTTGGTGACAGTACCCATGCTTGTAATTCTACCTAGCATCTCTAATTTAGAGACCTTCCATCTGCCCTCTCCAGAAAACAAATCTTCAGACTCTGCCACTGGTTGCAGAGGTAGGTGGGTATTCACAGTAACAGTTCACCTATTTAGCAAAGTGGACAAATCTAAGGATTCAACTACTTTTCAAATCCCTGTTTTTTCTTTTTTTAGAGACAGGACCTTGTTCTGTCACTCAGACTGGAGTGCAGTGGTGTGATCGTGACTCACTGCAGCCTCAACCGGGCTCAAGCGATCCTTCTGCCTCAGCCTTCCTATAGCTGAGACTACAGGTGTGGGCCAGCAATCCCTGACTCTTTTCTTTAGTTTTTTATAGAAAACGGGTCTTGTCACACTGGCCAGGCTGGTCTCAAACTCCTGGCCTCAAGCGATCCTCGTGCCTCAGCCTCCCAAAGCTGGGATTACCTCTGTGAGCCACTGTAGCTGCCCCCTCAATTAGTTCTTGTTTAATTCTCTTTGTTTAGCATAAGATGGAGTAGGTTTTATAAACCCATTTTAAAATATGAGGCAAAGGAATCTGAAAGAGGCTAAAAATCTTTCCTAAGACCACAAGGCTTGCTAGAAAAGGGCAAAGATGGGATTCAAATTCGTTTCTCTGATGTCAAAGAATATGATCTTAATCATAATTCTATACTTCCACACAATTCTATTATATTAGAATTATTTTTACGGTGTTAATAGAATTACATTAAATTTTGAGTACAAAATTTAGAAGGCAGGTAACCAGGACAGTGAGGGGACTTGACATCTTATCTATAAGACATGGTTGATGGATATGCTGATCTTTACCCAAAAAGAGATGGCAGAAGGATAAGAGGCTATATCTAATTATTTGAAGACAATCAGAAAACCTTAATAATAATACCTTCCATTACTCATAGTTTGCATGATCTAGAACTGGGATCAACAGGTGAAACTTATAGAAAACAGATTTTAGCTCAATTAATAAGATTCTGTCATTCTCCAATTCACCTCTTTCAGTCCTCCTAGCTGATACTCAATGGCTGTCAAGTTAACTATACACAAATTAATAAAGTACTTTCTCATTGTCATGGTTCTTCACACATGAAAAGGACCATGGTGAGTGATGCTCAGAGCTCATGCACAGCCTGAATAACCATTTGGTAGGGATATCTGAGGCAAGATCAGTGCATCACTTTATAGAACTATCTATTCTTGGTGAGATTCTAGGACCCGGCCTGGCACGGCAGCTCACATCTATAATCCCAGCACTTTGGGAGGTCGAGTGGGAGGATAGCTTGGGCCCAGGAATTTGAAACCAGCCTGGACAACATGGCGAAAACTCTTCTCTACAAAAAGTATAAAAGTCAATTGGGCATGGTGGTGTGTACCTTTGGTCCCAGCTACTTGGGAGGCTGAAGTGGGAGGATCACCTGAGCCTGGGAGTTTGAGGATGTAGTGAGCCGTGGTCATGCTAGGGAGGGGAATCCAACCTGGGTAAAAGGGCGAGACGCTGTTTCCAAAAAAGATTCTAGGACTCAAAACAGATCTGTTAAAGTACTAAGAAAATACTCTAGAAATCAAATTTGAGTTTCCTCTAGTGAGAATGATATAAGAAGAAACATTTTCAGTAGGCCAAGAGGAAAATAATATTTGAGTCAAATATTAGTATCATGCTATCTTATATAAAGATATGCAATTATGTTAGTCACATATATATGCCGTGACTGAAAAACCTGATGCCAGTGGTTCTCAAAATGTGACCACAGTAGCGTCATCTGGGGATTTGCCAGTAACGAAGTTCTTGGGTCCCAGATCTACTAAATCAGAAACTGGGGGGTTGGGCCCAGAAGACGAAGTTGTAACACTCTGCCAGGTGTTTCTGAGGCATGCTGAAGTTTGAGACCCACTGCTTTCTACTATTTAGCCACCTTTCTTTTGCCTTATGACTACAACTGCTGACAAAATCACTTATCATTGTTTACAGTTTTGCAGCTTTGATTCATAGGCTACATGATGCTTTTGCTTATAAAAAGCCACTTCATCTATATAATTGCCGCATACCAATTTACTTTTGTTTTCAAACACTCCACAGCTGTACACACACTTCAAGCTGCTCTTTAGGGTGCATCCCCACTGCCCATTTAGTTCTCCTGCCCAGGCTCACTACAGAAGTTATTTGGGTCTCTTGTTAACATTCACACAGTCTACTCAGCAGAGCTGAAATAAGCTACAATAAATCGCTGTATTTTAAAATCTCATTGTATGATATATGCACAGCAATTAATGTTGGGCTTGCTTGAAGATAGCACTGATAAAATTATTCCAAATGCTGATGTGTTCACTTATTACGCTCATAAATAATATTGGACCAGTTAATCGTGGTATTAAAACTTTCCATTTTAAAAGCAGTTAGAACTGTGTTGCAAAAATAAAATGACAAAATTCTAGAAATAATTAAAAACTCTGAGTTAGAAATATAAATCTTTCTGTAAGCAGAAGGTCTTTGGTCAACTAAACACTTTAAATAGTTCACTGTTAAACAGAAAAGATTCTGTCATTCTCCAATTCACCTCTTTCAGTCCTCCTAGCTGATACTCAATGGCTGTCAAGTTAACTATACACAAATTAAAATACTGTGATTTTGTTCCACGGTTAAAAATGTAACACAGAGTGGTCCTGTCCTTGGGACCACTGATAGGTTGGCTGGGCACAGAAGGAAGCAACCATGTCTCCTGCAGAGTTATACCGGCCGAGCAGAGTTATCCAGGGATGGCACCGGGTTGACCTCACACCCCTCAGTGAGGGCATCGATAACTGCCTGTGGTCTGCAAGCCAAGGTGTGCGAGCAGACACCAGGCCGATGTCTGCGTGCTCCTGGACCAGGACCAGCGCCTCTTTATGTGAGGAGGATTCCCAGACAGGGTTCACAATGCCCTCCACCTGACATTCTGGTAGTTACCGGAAGGCCAGCTTCAGAGAAAGGTACCAAGAAATGGATAATGCGTCCTTGAACTGGCTTCTGGATTTGCTTCATCAGTGTCTCTCATAGTGCATACTCTGGTGTTCCTAGAGACCGAGTTTTGCTGATTTGGGAAAATAAAGACTGTGGATCAACTAGGAATACTGTTCATATTATTGAGAAAATTTTTCTGTTAGAACCTTGTTGAAGGCACAATTTTGAGTGGATCCAGTTCTTGAACTCTGTAGACTCTGATAACTGTGGATCTATTGTTCCAGCTTTTGCTGACATTTTGTGTGTGGCAAATGTTGAGGAAGGCAGTTATCTCAGATTTCAAAATAGTATATGGAAAAGTGAAGAGAAAATGGAATGTGTCTATCCTTTGCACCTAGTTTGGGATCCACTGTCATCTGCTCTAAGACGTAACAAACCAGTGAAAAATGATCTGCCTGTAAATGAAGCTGCAATTAAAAAAACAGTTGCCCTTGAAGATGAGCTATTTTTCACTCTCAGATTGCTGCAACTGTGGAAATGCAGGAACTGAAAACAGTATAAATTCTAGCTCCTTTGGCTTGAATGATGGGCCCATTAGTTTGGGATAAATGCCATCATCAGGGGCTCTTCAGCTGAGTGGGGAACCAGATCAGTTTCCAAGTTCAGTGCTTTCTTCTCCTCTTTCACCACCACTTCCTCCTCAGTTTTCTTCTCTCCAGCTTCCATGTTTTCTTCCCATACAACTAGGATCTAATAATATTTGTGACTCAGATAATCCAGCTACTGAAATGAACAAATAGCACCCAGGTGCCAGTATAGTCATCATTCCAAAAGCCACAGAAATAAAGATGTTCCAAACATGTTGGATGTTGTAGAGGACATAAATAAAGTTAAGCTTTGTGCAACTGAACAGTCACCTGGTGGCAGACCCATTCACAAGAGGAAAAGAAAAAATTCACATTGGGATTCGGTGTCTTTAACATCTCATGCATTTACACAGAAATTTGCATTTCGAGATGATTCATTTGAGAAAACAGATCTTAGGAGCCGTCTCCATTTTCTTGTCCAGAAACTTCAATGTTTGGACATCATATTTCTCAGTCAGAAGGACAGTGAACTGAGGAAGAACTGATAAACACAAAGGCTGTTGACCAAGGTACCAGCAATAAAAGCTGTGTCTACACTTAGAAGGAGAGACTGCAGAAAGATGTCAGCCTGTCATCCACTACGTTTCCAACGACCTTCTCTTCTGTTAAATGAAGTTAAACAAAGTCTGCATACTGCAATGTATTAGTGGAGAGGTCTGAAGAACCTTGATTCATAAGAAGACTTGTCTCTGGTTTTGGAAGATCCAGCAATTAACTGGCTACTGATGATAATTAGATGTATGGATTTTTTTTCTTGCATGTTAATATCATTGAAAGCTGAACACACACTTTGAGTAATTTTTCTAAGCAATTACGACTTCCTAAGAAGTCATATGCTTACAAGCCTTTGAATCTTTTTTTTTGTTTGTTTGTTTTTCGTTTCCTTGTTTTGTTTTGTTTTGGAGACAGAGTCTTGCTCTGTTGCCAAGGCTGGAGTGCAAGTGGCGGGGTCTCGGCTCACTGCAACCTCCTCCTGGGTTCAAGCAATTCTGCCTCAGCCTCTAGAGTAGCTGGGACTATAGGTGCACGCCGCCAACCCCAGCTAATTTTTCGTGTTTTTAGTAGAGATGGGGTTTCACTGTGTTGCCCAGGCTGGTCTCAAACTCCTGAGCTCAGGCAATCCACCTGCCTCGACCTCCCAAAATGCTAGGATTACAGGCATGAGCCACGGTGCCCGGCCAAATCTTTTGAAAATTGGGACTGATCAGGTTTACCTGGCCTCCAGCAATTTGGAGGTTTTCAAAGAGGATAAAATTAAACTTTTTCCTTAATATAGTCATAGTTTGAATCACATAGGTTGAGTCTTCTAAAACTTCTTGCTGAGATAATAATTTGTAGAAACTGATTTGGCTGTTAAATGTTAAAAGTTTTAAAGATTCTTGACGAGTTTTGCCCACATTTGCTATGTAAATGTGTACGCCTGTCATTTTGTTTCCTTTGTTCTTTGCTACATTTCTACTCTGTTCCTTTGTAGAGTGTGTAACACATGAGCCTTAAAAAAATAAAAATGTAACATTTTACACAAATGTCTGTAGCAGAATTAGTTGTAATTGCCAAAAAGTATATCTATTTCTCTTCTATAGAAAATTTTCTCTCTTCTAAATATATATAGAGAAATAGATATACGTTTTAGTATACTATATAATATTTCTATCTAATCTGTATCTATATCTTGTTACAATGGGATTAACCATAAAAAGGGAATGAGGTACAACACAGATGTTACAAGGGATATGTTACAACACGGATGAATCTTGAAAATGCGCTAAGTGAAATAAACCAAACACAAAAGGCCACACATTGCACGATTTTGTTTATACGGAATGTCTAGAATAGGCAAGTACATAGAGACAACCAGATCTGTGGCTGATGGGAATTAGAAGAAAGGAGAAATGGGGAGTGACTGCTAATGAGTATAGGATCTTTAGCAGGTGATGAAAGTGTTTCTGAATTAGTGGTGATGGTTGCACAATGCTGAGAATATACTAAAAGCTACTAAATCATACATTTTAAAAGGATGCATTTTATGGTATATTAATTAGATCTCAATTTTTTAAAAGTGTAACATTTGAAAATTTAATGTCATTATAAATATGCTACACAAAATAAGAGATTTAGGAAACCTCAATTGCTTATGCTAAATTTTTATTGGGAAAATTGGATTAAAGAATTATCTCACTTATAGAGTATAAACTTGGTTCACTAAGTTTTGAAAATCAAAAAGGTGTGGTTTTTGGCCTGTGAAACAGCAGGCGGGAGCTATATACTGGAAGAGTTGCTCGGGCGGCCTCCCTGGAGGAGTGACGAAGGCTGCCTTCAACTCTGCATGGTGCTTCTGACCCAGCCTGACCAGTAACTCAGGCTTTGCCAAGACACTTTGCAGAACTGTTTTCTACCATTGTGCTCAGTTTCTGCCTCTGAAGTCTTTTATAGATGAGAAGGAAATGTGCATGATTAATGGGTCGTGTGTGTGTCTGTGTCAAAGTTTGGTTTCTTTCACTATTAAATGTGAACTGAAAAAACAGCGACCTAGAGTAAGTACTGGTGAAGGTCATGGTAAAAAGCCAATTAGATAGGAAAAAAAGATGAAGCCAATGACAATGTCTACCTCTATCCAATATGAGAAAGTGCAGAATGCTGATTTTTTCCTCCAAAATAATTAGCCAAATCCAGTGTAGCTGAACAAACTATAACCGTGGCTTATGAGAAGATAATGAAGGCTGTCTGCAACCATTTCTAGCTTCTAAGAATCTACTGGCTTCCTCCCCCTTTTTGGTGTACATGATCAAATATCTAATTACTTAAAAGGATAGTTTGAGCTACAGATAAATAACTTAAAATTTAAACTGAGGGAAAGCAATGAGCTGTTCTAGGAACAGCATTTAGTATCAAAAGATCAAATAAGGTTGCAGCAGCAAATATGTCCCTCTCATTTGGTACCAATATTAAGGTGTATTAGGTGACTGCCTTAGCTTTCCTGAGAGTTGAGATCCACTAAAATATGAGCGTGCAAGAATTTTTTAATTTTCCTAACTCATTATCTCCAAAGACTTTATAAAGCCAGACCTGGACCCGTCACATAAGCAAATACTTCTTAAAACTGGAACACAGACACTGTCTTCTCTGTTCTCCATCGTCCTGAGTGACACCAGTGTCCACGGAGATTAGCCATCCACTCTGGCCTCGTCGTTTCTTGAATTCCTCACAATGACCTTCAGCCATTGCTCTGAGTAGTGCCTAGAACATGTCATCCCTCAGGACTGCCCTCCTCTGAAACCTGTTTTCCAGAATTACTTTTCTTCTCGCTTACTTCCAGCTCTCCCATTCTTTTTAACATACTGATACTTTGACCTCACTGAGAGAACAGATGTAACGAAAATCCTATTTTCTCCCACTCTATTAATGCTGCCTGGCTTTGCCTCCTTTCTTAACCAGTCTAGATGCCCATTATCCATCCCTTGAGCCACTTTCTTACCAGTCTCTTGCTGCCACGTATTCTGCCTTACCTCCTAGCTTGTAATCCAGGGGTCAGCAAACCCTTTTTGTAAAGGACTAGATAGCAAATATTTTGGGCTTTGTGGGACATATAGTCTCTGTGGCAACTATTCCACTCTGCCAGTTGCAGCACAAAAGCAGCAAATTAGCATGGTTGTATTCTAATAAAACTTTATATTTATTTATTTATTTATTTTTTTAACACAGGAATAATCTGCAAATAGTTTAATCATGGACATGTTAGAATCACCTTGTTTCCTGAAATGCAAAGTATGGGCCAATAAAAATTTTTTTATATATATAAATAAAATTCCACTATTCCAGGCATATTCCAAAACTTTCCTCTTTTGATCAAAAAAATTTTTTGGATAAGTCCCAAACTTAAAATATTCCTCATCTTCCACCTCAAATTGCCTCTATTTATTATTCTTGTACATAGTATTATTTAAGACATACATCAGTGAGAACACCAGGAGTTTCAGGACTATTGTAATGAAAGACACTGAGTTCATTATTTAGAAAAATAGATTTTTTTCTGAGGTGCCTATCAGAGAATTAAGTGCTCTGTTTTATCATTGAATGATAATTATTCTCAAAGCAAATACTCTCTAAGATACCAAAGTATTCAGTTTATTAGGATAGTACACTTTAACACATGACAAGTTACAAAGTCAAAGAAAAAGCAAGCAAGTAAATAAAATCACAACTCAGAATTCTAATATTTTCACGTGGTATCATGTGTTGCCAGGGCACTGTGGCTCATGCTTATAATCTCAACACTTTGGGAGGTCAAGGCAGGCAGATCACTTGAGGCCAGGAGTTAGAGACCAACCTGGCCAATATGGTGAAACCCTGTCTCTACAAAAAATACAAAAATTCTAATTAAATATTTTAAACAGAGTATTTTAGACATTTACTTAATACTAAAATGTGGTCAACTATTATAATGTAATTCTCTGCATCACAAAAAATCCATGTATTAAGGATTTACACAATCCAGGAAAACAGAATTTTAGAAACCATTATTTTTTGTCTGAGCAAAAAAGTCTAGAAAGGCTCTCCAAAATCTTGAGTGGAAGTATCATATTCTGCAATGAAATGCTTGAGTTCTTCAACACACCGCTCACCTATTTCATGTAAATTCTGCCTCAATGCAAACTGTATAGACTTTTCTAATGAAGGATCTTTTTCAATCAGCATTTTCACCACCATCCCAAAAGTTTCACAGTCTTGTCGGTAAACCTGTTCAATCTCTTTGGTTTTTGATGCTATTGCTTTAGAGCGACTGGTTAGCTGACTATCTTCAAATAATTCTATGCCATCTGCTGTGTTTGACTCAGGTTCCTCTGGCTGCTCAGTAAATAATGGTGCTGTGGATCCTGCCTCATACTCAGAAATTTCAGGCAAGTTACTTTCACCTGATTTCTCTAGCTTTTCAGCAGCCCACTTGCTTGCAGCCTCAGCAAGTTCCTTTTCAGTTAGCCTACTGGGTTTGTCTAACACCTTTGATGAAGAAGCTGCTGAAGCACTTGAGGGTGAAGTATCTCTTGATGTTTTCAAAGACTGGACAGGCCTCTCTTTGTTCCTATGTTGAGACTGATGGAAAGAGTATGATTTGCTCCTTTCTGGAGAGTAGCTTCTGCTACTGACACTGGAGCCAGATCTGCTGTGTGGAGAATCCTTTCGGCCACCAGGTGATTCTCTGAAGAAAGCATTGTCTCTTTTATGAGGAGACCACTCTCTTGTATAATGGGAAGAGTAGAAACTTTTTCTTCTAAAGCCATCTCTCATGTCCCTGTATTCAGGTTGCCTGCTTGCAGAATGATCATCTCTTGTCCATCTATAACCAGATTCATCTCCTCTGTGAGGTGGACCACTTCTTCGATCATGAGAAAAACTGCGACCCTCGTCATAGTCTCAGTAATCCACATGACTGTAATATCTATTGTAGCTTCCTTCACCAGGTCTGTCTAGCAGTGGTGGTTTCTTTGGCACAATATTAACTAGTCTATTGTAGCCATCACTGGGATGACTTCGAGGAGATGCTCGTTCTCTTGGAAGTCTTTCATATTCATATCGTCCCTCAGACCACATTTCATCTCTTCTGTAAGCCATTGAGTCCTTTTAGGAATCAAATTTAACGTTTTCAACAATTTCCGGAATTCCTCACACCAAGGTGTCCAGGAAAGGGAGAGCTGTTCACCAGAGGCATCTGACACAAGGCATTCTGCATCAAAGGTACGCGAGGAAGAGGAAGCAGCCCGCCACGGTGCACTACGGGAACCTGGTGCAGGAGAAGGGGCGAGTACTTGACAATAAAACTTTATTTACCAAACAGGCAGTGAGCCAGATTTGGCCCAGAGGCTGTAGTTTGCCACCCACTGCCCTAATACTATTTCGATGTAAATTATCCACCATTTTCATTCCTGTGCCAGGCTGCTCCGTCCCACTGGAGAAAAGCCGAGGGCTGCGCACAGTAGGGTGGCACCGAGCACTGCTCTCCAGGGTCTTACCAGTTCCTCCTTCCACTCTCTATGGTGTCTGTTCTAAACCTAACCATTCTCCTCACAGTCCCTCTTCTACTCCGAATCCCTCAGGCTTGGCAGGTGATCTCCGATGAGAAGAAACTGAAGCCAATACTTACAGTGTGTGGCACACAAAGGCTCAATACATCTTATTTGTTAAGAACAACAAACCCTTCCCTCACATCTGACATACCCTTTCTCCTCCCTCCTTACGGGCCCTCCAGATGGGATGAGTCTCTTTCTTTGTGGATTCTTGACTCTAATTCGCCTCTCTCAGATCATGATCCACCTAAGACTCCTGGCTACCTCCCTCTACCTCATCCTTTGCGGTCTAACTTCTCTCACCTGGTTTCCTACAACAGCCTTTGAAGTGTTCCTCACCTCCAGTTTTACCTGCCAGCTCAACATGACGCATTCCTAAAACAGGGTGGGTAAGGTCATTAGCCTTGCTTAAGACCTTTAGTGACCTGCACTGTCTTCAAATTAAAGTCTGGATTTCTTAACCTGGCACACATGGCTCCTATCATCTGTCTGGCTTAATTTTCCAGGGTTTTCTTCTACCGCTTCTTCATGCACACTTTCCCTTTCTGCTTTACTAACCTGCCTTTAGTTCACTTATTAAATATTGAATACGGACTATGTGCAGGCTACTGTGTTTGGTGCTAGGGATGCAATAACAAACAGGCAGACCTGGTCTTTTCTCTCATGAAGATGACATTTCAGTTGGGAAGCAGTGATACATTAAACAACTTAGTACATATGCAGTCAGCTGGAATGACAGTGTGATGAGGACAATTACAGGGTACTAAGATAGCATACAGTTAGGGGGACTTGAAATATCCTAGGAGGTCAGGAAATCTTAAGTGATATTTGAGCTGACCTCTGACGGATGAGTAGGAGTGAACTAGGGGAAGGGGTGGGTCGGGAGTGTTGTGGTCAGAGGGAACAACATGGTGAAGCAAGATGGTTAATCTGACAAATTGAGACAGTATCAGGCTGGTAAGAGAGGCAGAAGCTAGGCTGCCCAGGCTTTAGGAGCACGGTGATAAGTCCACTGCTTAAGGCGGGGAGGACTAGTGATCAAACCACTCCGGCTGCTAGACAGAAAACAAACCGGAGCTCCCCGGAATCTCTTTGCTTGGTTACAACTCTGTATTATTCCTTTGCTTGGAATGCCCTTTCTGGAAGGATAGGGATTTACTTGTTCCTGATAATAAAATAGGAAACTCCCGGGTACTTTTGGAAGCAACTAGAGAGGATTTTGAGGGTTAGGAGGGGACTAAGGTTCTACAGTTCTACAGGGGGAATTAAAAATATGTATACTTGAATAATAGCAAATTTTATATTACACTTACCCTATCACCAGGTCCCACTCTAAGCACTTTGCATTTGTAAATTTGTTAAATCCCCACAATAGCTC
Organism: Alouatta palliata; assembly: GCA_004027835.1. Taxonomy (NCBI): domain Eukaryota; kingdom Metazoa; phylum Chordata; class Mammalia; order Primates; family Atelidae; genus Alouatta; species Alouatta palliata. Next base: position 42,297 of record PVKV010006679.1, read on the forward strand.
AATGTGGTAGTTCCATCATTATCTTTGTCCTATAGGTGAAGATACTGACCTGCAGGAGGTCAGGTGTTTCACCTAAGGTTGCACTTTTAGTGGTTAGGCTGGGATTATGACCCCAGGCAGTCTCACTCCAGAGCCTGCACTAACAGCAACTGTGCTATTCATCCAAGTAGGAGCCTAACTTGACTTTATGATGAGGTTTAAAGGGACATTTGATTTATTCTCCAGTCTCCCTCTAGGACTGGAAGCTTTGCCATCATCTCCTATCAGGCTCATGCTGCCTCTTCCGAGGAACTAGGCAACTTTCAAATTGTGGCCCTCGGTCATGGACCCCAGCCACTTCTAACCACTGAACTGCAGTGGCATGATGTGGGCTTACAACAACCTCTGCCTCCCAGGTTCAAGTGATTTTCCTGCCTCAGCCTCCTGAGTAGCTGGAATTACAGGTGCATCACCATGCCAGGCTAATTTTTGTGTTTTTAGTAGACACAAGGTTTCACCATATTGGCCAGGCTGGTCTTGAATTCCTGACCTCAAGTGATCCGCCTGTGTCGGCCTCTCAAAGTGCTGAGATTATAGGTGTGAGCCACCATGCCTGGCCACACACACATATTTTAAAAAAACCAATGTTAAAATATTATAATTAAGAATTTAATAAGCAAATAAGCAAGTTAAGTACTACAGCAATGATTGGAGGAAAATATTATTCTGTTATTCAAACAATCACCTTACCTGATGGTTAAGAAATTTCAATCAGAGGGTCAATATTTCAAATTTATAAAAGCCTCACAGTATTTATAAAAATGATACAAAATAGACGTACTAATAGAGACAATATCACACTATTTTGATTACTATAGCTTAACAATAAGACTTAAAATTAGGTAGTGGGAGTCCTCCAACTTTGTCCTTTTGCTTTCAGGATTGTTTTGGCTATTCTAGATACTTTGTATTTCCATTTAAATGTTAAGATTCAGCTTGTCAATTTCTACCAAAAAAAAAAAAAAAAAGGCCTTCTGGGACTGCATTGAATCTGCAGAGCTGTTTGGAGAAAAATTACATCTTAACAATACTGACTCTTCCAATCTATAAAAATTGTATATCTTTTCAATTTGGTTTGGTCTTTAATTGCTCTTAGGAATGTTTCATAGTTTTCACTGCAGAGGTCTTACATGCCTTTTGTTAAGTATTTTGTTTTTTTAAAATGCCACTGTAAATGATGTTGTTTTAATTCCGATTTTCAATTGGTTATTATTGTTTGTTTTTTTGAGATAGTGTCTCACTCTGTTGCCCAGGCCGGAATGCAGGGGTACAATCATAGCTCACCACAGCTTTGAACTCCTGGGCTCAAGTGATCCTCCCACCTCAGCCTCCCAAGGAGCTGGGACCACAGGTGTGCACCACCATGCCAGGCTAAAAAATAAATAAATAAATAAAATGTAAAAATTTTCGGCCAGGTGCAGTGGCTCACACTTGCAATCCCAACACTTTGGGAGGCTGAGGAGGGTGGATCACTTGCAGTCAGGAGTTCAAGACCAGCCTGGTCAACATGCTGAAACCCTGTCTCTACTAAAAATACAAAAATTAGCTGGGCATGGTGGTGCACACCTGTGATCCCAGCTACTCAGGAGGCTGAGGCAGGAGAATTGCTTGACTGCAGGAGGTGGAGGTTGCAGTGAGCTGAGATCACACCCACTTCACTCCAGCTTGGGTGACAAAGCAAGACTCCATCAATCAATCAATCGATTTAAAAACAGGAACAGGGTCTCCCTATGTTGCTGATATGGTTTGACTCTGTGTACCAACCCAAATCTCATCTCGAATTGTCATCCCCACGTGTCAAAAGAGGGAGGTGATTGGATCATGGAGGTGGTTTCCCCCATGCTGACCTCATGATAGTGAATTCTTACAAGATCTGATGATTTTATGAGTGTTTGACAGTTCTTCTTTCACATATTCTTGTGAAAAAGGCGCATGCTTCTCCTTACACCATGATTCTAAGTTTTCTGAGGCCTCCCTAGCCATGCAGAACTGTGAGACAATTAAAATTCTTTCCTTTATAAATCACATAGTATTGGTTATTTCTTTATAGCAGTGTGAAAATGAACTAATACAGTTGCCCAGGTTGGGAAAATACGTTTCTGATGCTAACTTTGTACCCTGAAATCTTGCTAAACTCACCTACTAGCAGCCTTTTTGATAGATTCTTTGAGATCTTCCACACAGATAATCATGTCATCTTTGAATAAAAACATTTTATTATTTCCTTTCCAATACATATGCCTTTTATTTCTTCTTCTCACCTAACTGCACTGCCTGGGACCTCTAATACAGTGTTGAAAAAAAGCCGTAACAGCAGACATTCTTTCTTTGTTGCTGATCTGAGTGGCGAAACATTCAGTCTTTTATCATTAATTATGTCAGCAGTACATATTAGGGCTTTACAATTTTTTATTTATTTATTTTGGTGATGGGGTCTTGCTCTGTTGCCCAGGCTATGGTGCAGTGGGGCAATCATAGCTCTCTGCAGCCTCAAAATCCTGAGCTCAAGTGACCTTCCTACCTTAGCCTCCAGAAAAGCTGGGATTACAGGTGCATGCCACCATGCCTGGCTAATGTTTTAAATTTTTTGTAGAGACAGGGTCTCGCTATGTTGACCAGTCTGATCTTGAACTCCTGACCTCAACTGATCCTCGTGCCTTGGCCTCCCAAAGTGCTGGGATTACAGGTGTGAGCCACCGCATCTGGCCTACAAAATATACCCTTTAAAAAATATACCCTTGGCCGGGCACGGTGGCTCACGCCTGTAATCCCAGCACTTTGGGAGGCCGAGGCGGGTGGATCACGAGGTCAAGAGATCGAGACCATCCTGGTCAACATGGTGAAACCCCGTCTCTACTAAAAATACAAAAATTAGCTGGGCATGGTGGCAGGTGCCTGTAGTCCCAGCTACTTGGGAGGCTGGGGCAGGAGAATTGCTTGAACCCAGGAGGCGGAGGTTGCGGTGAGTCGAGATCGCGCCATTGCACTCCAGCCTGGGTAACAAGAGCGAAACTCCGTCTCAAAAAAAAATATATATATATATATATATACCCTTTATCAGCTTGAGGGAAGTTCTCTCTTATTCATAGTTTGCTTAAATTTTTAAAAAAGCATAAATGAGTGTAGAATTTTGCCAAATGCTTTTCTGCATGAATCAAGACAATTATATCATTTTCATCTTATTCTGTTAATATGGTAGATTACAGTTACATATTTTCAAATGTTAAACCAACCTTATAATTCCGGGAAAAATCCTACTTCGTCGTGATGTATTATTCTTTTTATATGTTGCTGGATTTGATTTGCTAATGTTTTATTAAGGATTTCTACATTTGTGTAAATCCTTGAAGACTATTGGCCTATAATTTTCTTGTAATGTGTTTGTCAGGTTTTGGCATTAGATTATGCCAGCCTCATAAAATGAGTTGGGTAGTCCTTCCTCTTCTACTTTCTGAAAAAGTTGGTATATGATTATCATTACCTCTTTCTTAGAATTCACTAGGAAGACAATGGGGAACTGAGGTTTTCTCTGTGATGTGTTTTTGAGAGGAAGGAGAGAGAGAGAGAGAGAGAGAGAGAGAGAGAATGTGTGTGTGCGTGTATGTGTGTACATCTTTTTTCCCCAGCTTATGTGACAAACACGAGGTCTCCTCAGGTCCGTTTTAGCCAGTTGTCTCACCCATTTCAATTAAGCCATCAAATCTGTCGCCATAGCGCCGCTGTTCATAATACTCTCTCACAATCTTTTGATATCTATAGGATTTTTAGTTATATACTACCTTTAATTCTTAGAATTGGTAATTTGTAATTAACTTTTTTGATCTGTCTTAATAGGGTTTTATAAATGTTAACTTTTTAAAGAGCCACCTTTAACCTGTTTCTATTTCATTTATTCCTATTTTTTGTTGTTTACTTTTACTAACTTGTCTAATTTGTTCCTTTTTTCCAGGTATCTTAAGTTAGCACCTTATATCACTGATTTTTAAGGCATTCTTCATTTCTTATATAAGCAGTTAAAGCTATAATTTTCCCTCTAGCGATTTCCTGCTAGTTTTGCTGCAACTCACATTTTTTATTTTCATTATCATTGATTGAAATATTTTCTCATTTCTCTTCAGATTTCTTCTTTGACTCACAGATTTAGAAGTGTATTGCTGAATTTCTAAATATTTGGGGTTATTCTATGTATTTCATTGTTATCAATTTCTAATTTAATTCTACTGTGGCCAGAGACCATGCTCTTTCAAGATTTCAATCTTTTGAAATTTATTGTTACTTTCTGTTTGTTTTCATGCCACACTTTCAAAATACTTTCTGTTTTTAATGATGCCGTATATGTTCTTTCTTGGTGAATGTTCATTTTGCACCTGAAAAAGAATGTTTAAAAAAACAGAAAAAGAATGTTTTCTGCACTGGTTGGATGTTGTGATTTAGAGATTTCAAGTAAATTAAGGTTTTTGAATAATTACTCATATTTTTCACATACTTATGGATTTTTATGCCTAGTTCTGTCAATTGCTGAGTATAATAAAATCTGAAATTATGACTGTGGATTTGTGTAATTTCTCCCTATAATTGTGTCAGTTTTTGCTTCATGTATTTTTGAAGTTCTTTTATTAGGTACATACACACTTTTAGTTGCCATATATCCCTTTTTTAGTTGCTATACATCCCTCCTGTACTGGCCTATTATCAATATGAAATGCCCTCTTTAGTAATAATCCTTGTCTTGAAGTCAGTTTTGTCTGATATTAATATAGCCGCTCCCACCTTAAGCTGCTTGCATAGTACATATTTTTAATGGTTTTACTTCTAATCAATTTATGTCTTTGTATTTAAAGCACTTCCCTAATAGATGGCATATAGTTGAGTCTTGCTTTTCTGTCCAATCTAAAGTCTCTTCCTTTTAATTGGAAAGTTTATTCCACTCCCATTTAATGTAATTATTGAAATGGCTGGATTTAGGTCTTCTGTTTTGCTATCTGCCTTCTATTTGTCTGTTTCTGTCCCTCTTTTCCTTTCTTCTTTTGTGCTGATTGAATATATTTTTAGTATTCCATATTAATTCCTCAACAGGACTTTGGCTATACCACTTTTCTTTTTACAAGTGTAATTAAATATGCATGTTTAACTTATCATGAGTTAATTATAGTTAATATTGTACTACTTTATGTAAAATATAGAAATCTTTCAGTGGTATAATTCCATGAACTTTCCAGTTTGGTTCTATACTGCAGTATATATCTACATGTGTTTCAAGCCCCAAAATGTAGTATAAGTTTTGCTTTAAATAGTTACATGTACTTTTTAATCAGAAGAAAAAAATACACATAGTATTTTATATTTATCCACATATTTACCATTTCCAATGTTCATCATTCTTTTCTGTAGATTCAAGTAACTAGCGTAATTTCTCATTAGGCTGAAAATATTCCCTCAGTGTTTCTTGTAGTATGGATTTCCTGACTATTAGTTTTTATTCACTTGAATCAAGTCCTGTTTTCATCTTCATATTTTTGGTTCTGCTAGATACAGAGTTCTGGGTTAATTGGTTTTGTCTTTTAACACTTACAAGATGACTTTTCATTGTCTTGTGATATACACTGCTTATGATAAAAAATCAGGTGTCATTCATATTCTTGGTCCTCTGCATGTAATATGATAATTTTTCTTGCTGCTTTCAAGATTTTATCTCTGGAATTCAGTTGTCCAATTATAATGCATCCAGACATGTTTTTTAAATTTAATTCTGTTTGAAATTCATTGAGCATTTTGGATCTGAAAGTTTATTTCTTTCACACATTTGGGAAGGTTTGGGCATTATCTCTTCAAATAATTTTTTTCTGACCCTCTGTCTTTTCCTCACCGTTTGGAACTCCAATTACATCAGTGTCAGAGTGCTTGACACTGTCTCACAAGACTGAGTCTCTCTGCTTCTTTTTCATTAATCTTTTTCTTTCCATTTTCAGATTAGATTATTTCGATTGATCTATTTTCAAATTCACTTGCTCTTTCTTTCATTTTTAATCTTCTGCTAATCCCTTCCAGTAAAATTTTCATTTCAATTATTTATCTTTCAGCTCCAGAACTTCCATTTAATTCCTTTTTACAGTTATTTGTCTGCTGAGATTCTCCTTCCTATTCATTCATTGAGAGTACTTTAAGTTCTTAAATGGATTTATAATAACTGCTTTTTAAATCTGTCTGCTAATTGCAACATCTGGGTCATCTAAGGGTCAGTTTCTACTGACTCTTAATATCTTCATATGGCTTATATCTTCCTATTTCTTCACATGCCTAGTCATTTTTAAAATTTTATACTGGTCATTTGGATGATACATTGTAAAGTGTCTGGATTCTGTGATACTCCTCTAAAGAGTGCTGACTTTTGTTCTGGTTGGAAGATAACTTGCCTGGCTTCTTCAAACTGTCAGCCTTCCAGTAAGCAGAAACTGAAGTCTCATCTCAGTTCTTTTGGCTTTCAGTAGGATTTTTTTTTTTTTTTTTCTGGTCAGACTCACTGAGGTCCCCCTATATGTATAGCTTAGTGGTCAGTCAAGAATTTGGGAAGAGTTTATACACATATAATGAGGTTTGCTCCTTCTGAGTCTCCTTCTCTTTTAAGATTTCATTCATAACTTTCCTGCATCCCCACCACACTGAACTCTCTTGGACACTCCAGGATATAAGGACTGAGAAGCACCCTCAGAATCTTAATTTCAGATACATATTTTTCAGCTCTACAATTTTCATTTGATTTTTTTTTTTTTTTTTGACACAGGATCTCACTCTGTCACCCAGGCTAAAGTGTAGTGGCATGATAATGGCTCACTGTAGCCTCAGCTTCCTGAGCTCAAGTGATCCTCCTGCCTCAGCCTCCAGGGTTGCTAGGACTTTAGGCACATGCCACCACATCTGGCTTTTTGTGTGTGTGTGTGTGGAGATGGGCTCTCCCTATGTTGCCCAGGCTTATCTTGAACTCCTAGCCTCAAAGCAATCTCCCTGCCTTAGCCTCCCAAACTGCTGGGATTATAGGCATGACTCACTGTGCCCAGTCCATTTGATTTTTAAAATAGAGACTAGTATTCTGATGAAATTTTTCATCTTTCCTGTCTTCTTGATCATATTAATATTAATCATAATTTTTAAAGTACCTATTTTATACATTCAGAATCTAGATTACTGTGGATCTGTTTCTGTTGTCCACTTTTCTCCTACATTTCTGGCCATTTTTTCATTTCCTAGTATGCCTCGTAACTTTTTGTTGAAAGCCAAAATTTTTTATGAAAAATTTTAAGAACTCTCAAGAAAGGATTTAATTGTCTTCTAGAAGGCAGATGGAATACAAATGAACCACTTTGCTCTAGGCGAAATAGGTTTTGTTAATAGTATTTGTGAGGGCTGTTCAACTTCTGGTTTGTCCTTATTCCTAGAGTATATTTCTGAGGCCTATAGTATAGCCCATCAGGGGTCCCAGTGGAAAGCCTGGAGTGATCACCACAGATCCTACAATGCCATATCCTGAACTCCGATGTTTGTTTCCTTGTCTGCTTAGCTCACTGGCCTCTTACAAGCTGCTCCCCATTTAGTTTCTTGGCATCTCATCTTGAACGCATGTAGCTTAGCAGTAAGCAAATGTTTCAGTAAGAAATGACAGAAAGACTTTCAGAATTTCTTCTCTGTGATTCCCTCCCTCTGGAATACGGGCCCTTCAAGTCCCTGACACCTTGAAAGCCCCAAACTCCTACCTGTCTCCCAAGCTCAGTGAGACTGTGGAAAGCCCAGATCTCTGATTTCTCTTCAGCTTCTATTACGTTGCTCTGAGAATAAGCAGATGACTCAAGGGGGGAAAACTAAGGTGAATGAGGGACTCATCTCAATTTTCTTCCCCCTGGGATCTTAACCTTGCTATGTTTTTTCTACTTGGTTGTTTGAGATGACTTCAAACCAGCTTTTAATAATTTCCCAGATTTAATAATTACTTTTGATAGTAGAATTAGACCAATTCTATCTATTACAAGCAGACACAAAAGTTCTCCATGTTAACCAGTTTTTGAGGAACTTCTTGCTAAATTTTACGTGTGCCTGGAACACTCACAGTGACCAAAAAATATTTTCAATGATCATTTTGTGGTATTCATGAAAGAAATAAACAAAAAGTATCAACTTCCCGGGAGACAGCCATGCACATAAGCCATCAGAGCCATCATAACCAGTACTAACTGTTTTCCACATCAACAGTCTCAAAAGAAAAGTTAACTGGTTGACAAAACAGAGAATCAGTTTTACTACCTTTACGCTAATCAATATAAAAAAATTCTTGAAAGAGCGCAAAGGAAAATCTTTTATTGCTCATTGACCTTACTAATACCAATATAAATTTCTTTAGCTTCAACATGGTAGGTTCCATTATTTATAGTTATATGTACTTTTAATCTGGGTTTGAGTCAGTTTAAAAGATTCACATTAAAATCTTTGTATTGGCCAGACACAGTGGCTCATGCCTGTGATCCCAGACCTTTGGGAGGCTGAGGCAGGAAGATCACTTGAGGCCAGGAGTTCAAAACCAACCTGGGCAACATAGCAAGACCCAACCTCTAAAAAAAATAAAAAATAAAAATAAAATTATCCAAGTATGGTGGCATGCACCTGTAGTCCTAGCTACTTGGAAGGCTGAGGGGCCGAAGGAATGCTTGAACCCAGGAGTTCGAAGCTACAGTGAGCCATGATTGCACTGATTGCAACAGAGCAAAACCTTGTCTCTAATAAAAATAAATAAATTTAAAAAGCTTTATATTTATATTAGTTGGTTAGCACTACTATATATAAGAACCAATAAAACTACTACTTAGTCTTTGAAAAATTCATGAGCAAAAAGATATTCTTTCCCTAGTTAACTTTAAAGAGGAAAGCATAATTATACAATGGAGGATTTAGTAACTGACAGCCAATAACCTGGAATCTCAGCTGGCTTTATCCTTTATTACCCAGTCTAAATAATATTGCACTCTTAATGTTTTATAAAGATATAAAAAAGGACAAGATCCCCTGCCCCTTTTGTGTGGTCAGTACACAGCCCTTTTAAAAAGGGCACACACGCACAGGTGTGTATGCGGGGATGTGTGTATACACCAATATACATAATAACCAACTCTTTTTCATATAATCTCTTAATAAGTAACTTACATGTCTAATAGCACTTATTTCATGCTAGTTCCTTCTAATTTGGTCTGCACCAAAATTGCTCAGAACTTATGGCAATATGTTCAACCAAGGATTCAGAACCCACGGTGATGAATTATCTATTAGCCCTTTAATAAAAGGGGTACTTTCCCAACTGAGAAGTATCTGTATGACATGTACATATTAATATCACTGATGAGAGTGAAAGAAGGGAAACAAAAAAGGAGATAGAAAGCAGAGAAAAGTAAAATAATGCTTCAAAAGAGGTTTTTGGTTTTGTTTTGTGTTTTGTTTTTTTGGTAGACTCACCCTGTGTGGTTGTCTTGAAAATTTTATCATCCGTCTGAATAACACTGGCTTGTGCTGGTTTCTGATAGGCCTTGTTGATTACAATCTCCTTCACTGGGTCAAATATTTTGAATGAAGGAGAGAGATAGAGTGTTTCTACAGAGGCCTGGTTATAGAAAGTAGAATCTGACTTTGATATCCTTAAGTTGGGGCTGATAAACTCCTCTTTACTTGACGAACAATATGCTGGTAAAATTGTCGATGTTTTAAGACCTTCTGCAGCTGATTGCTTTTCTAAAGGTGTTTCCGAGAGGTTTTGTGTTACAGTATTTGTAAGGGTACCATCTGATCTCTTGTCCAAACTCACATCTGTCTGGAGAGATGGACTATTTCCTGAGAGAGTAGGCACAGCATCTATAATATCACAAATGAGAACTATAATCAAAAAATAAAACTGAAAATACTCTATTTCTAATCTGTTGCAATTTTAATAAATGGGATTTCTTAATGTCATAACAGAATTCTTTCCTATTTAGCCCTTCTGCTTCCTTACTATGCTTCTATATTCTGCCTATTTAAAGTACACCCAGGCTATAATTGACGACTTAGTCATTTTGGTAGCTGCCTTCTCCCTCTCTCCTCACTGAAGCATAAAGCAAGGAAAGCTTCAAATAACTTGTCTTTAAATATTTCTCCCTTCACCCACTTATCTGTCGCTGAAACCACCATATTTTTAGTACTTTCCAACTTTCATCTTTTTTTTACAAGATAAACTAGGGAAAATATGCTGCATCATACTGGTCTATCCTTACAGAACCCTTAGCTACAAAAAAAAAAAAAAAAAAAAAAAAAAAACCTTTCTCCCCCAAAATAAAGAATGTCTTCTTCCACTCAGTTCCTGTATACAAGGCACATTAAAGAAACTCAGTACTTCAGGTAGCAGCTTAATTTTAACAAATGCTTTGTCTGTGTGGAAGAAAGAAAACAATCTTCCAGAGCTGCTCTGTAAATTCCACTGGGTTGGATATCTTTGTCCGTTCTAGTGGTTAATATCACTGAAGTATCTAGAATAGTCCCTCGAATATAACAGACCATATTTATTACAAATAGAAGACACTGACGACAGAATTGTAAAAGATGGAAACTTAAGGTGGGCCTGATCTAGGAATGTCTATTGAATCTATGCATTGTAGACCTGGTCCAAGTTTCTGCTCTGTAACAGCTCCATTTGAACCAGGATATGAAAAGAAAGACCGTCATTTTTATGAGGTTATGTTCATGAAATGAGAAGCATAACGAGGTAGAAGAGGGCCAAAGGAAGAGGATATCTTTTGAAGCTCCTGAAAGAGAAGAGGACACAGAAACTGTGTGATTCACTATCGAGTGATTACACATCACAATGTATGTCATAAAATACTTCAGAATGCACATTTATATGCTATCCTCATCACTTTTAGGCTCTGAGTTATTAAAGAAAAGAAACTTTTCTTTGTCTCTAAAAACCTTCCTTTTCATTTTCATCCACAGTTGGAGGTTAGCCTTAGCAAAAAAGCTGCTGGTATATACCACAGAATTAGACAGTTCAAGAAACTTATATTGCTAGCTCCACCAGAAATTCCATTTTTCTTCCATCCTCTCATCTTTTAAAACTCATTTCTCATCTTTTAAAACTCAATTCAAGTATCACTTTCTCTTTAAAGCTTGCCCTGACCTTTTTCCTTCCTCACCCTATGCTATTGTCTATCTTCACATGTCCTGTTTGAAGCTCTGTGAGTAATTATAACACTTCAAATCTCATTTATTACAAGTCCTGACCCCTACCTGACTAAAGTCTCCTTGAGGAGACCTTACAAGGAGTCATCTTCGTGTCCCAGCACCTCACAGTGCCATTCCCAGAGGACAGATTCAATGAATGCTCATTGGGTGCAAGAGAAACTGAAGCACGAAGATGAAATAAAAAGGAACGCCTTCATTTTTCTTAACCGAATATAGTTTAACTGCTTAATAATGATTAAAGGAAATAGGTAGATGAAAAGAACCTCTCCTAAAATATTCCTAATTTGCATATGACTGAATTATATTTAGATGATTGAAAGTCTGTTAAAAATACTAATATAAGCCAGGCGCAGTGCCTGTAGTCCCAGCTGCTGGGAAGCTGAGGTGGGAAAATCACTTGAGCCCAGGAGTTTGTGACCAGCCTGGGCAACACTATGAGACCCCATTTCTAGTGAGACCCCATTTCTATGAAAAAACAAAAACAAATGAATATGTTCCTAGTAGAATACTAGATTACTAGATTCATGGTTTTTCAAAGTGACTGTGTATATCACCACATTTACATCAAAGCATTCCTTAAAAGTGAATTTTGTTAAATATTTTTCCACTGACTTTCATTTTACATGTAAGAAAAACAGGACAAAAATGTCTTGCTCTATATGTAACAAGATCATCTTAAAATGTAGCAATATTAAACTAGGACATTTCAGAATGACCAGAACTTTCTGATGAAAATATTCATGATAATATTAGATTAGCTTAATCTAAATCTCAAAACTGGGCTGCATAAAATTGTCTAGATGGCTGCCATTTTAAGGTTTAGTACAAAAGTTTAAAATTAAACAAATAAATCCTTAAAATTCAATGAAGCAAAACAGACAGAAGTGATTCCATTTCTATCTACCCCCTTTCCGAATAGCCCAGGATGAACAGGCTGAAATCTTTTGGTTGTTTGGACTTTTGCTAAACTTGCTAACTTTTTAAATGAATCAAATACTCTGACCTAGAAGAAGAAACCAAAGGAAAAATAATGATTTTAAATGCATAGTACATTATTTCAAAGAGAAAAATGTTTACTTACACAGAAAGTGACAGAGTCCTAAAAATTCTAGAAAGCAAGTTGTACCAAGGATTTTCTTCCATTAGCCTTCATCCACCCCTGCTGTCTATGCAATGCGCCAAATTAATCCTCTCCAATTCAATCACTACGTTATACTTTACATTTAAAAATTCTTCAAAAACTCCCTCTTGTGTCAGCAACAAAGTTCAAATTCCTTGGGGTTCAAAGGCCCTCCATTGCTTACTTTCTATTGCGACTCAACAGGAAACAAACCCTCAGTCGGGCCATTCTCCCTATCACCCCATATGCCACGTGCACTCAGGTCCCTTTAGCTTCATTCTCCATGTTAACGCAGGGCTTTTGACCATCACCACTGATTTCCCAACCTGTACTCCAACACGGGAATACCCTCCTCTTCTCCAACTATTTAAATCCTATTAAACCCTACTATTCCTCAAATAATTACTACTTCTGGAAGCTATTTCCGATCATGCCTACCACTCTATCTTAATCCTTCCCTTTTCTGAGGTAATACTTCTATAAACTCATTTTTCACTTAAGTACATGCTATTTAGTGCCTATCATGTATTATATTAAGTTCCTGCAGTTTGACTTTATAACCTGCATCATGCTTGTGCATATAGGAGGAGTACAAATGTTTGTTAGGCTATATCTTAATTTATAAATTATTTAATATCAACTTTATATGTTGATTTTGTGTATAACAATGTATACTGTATTTGAAGCCTAAAAATAAGAATGGTCAATCATTGTTGAAATAATTGTTAATGCCTCCTGTTTGCACTGGACTGTGTTAGACTCAGGAAATATGCATAAGTGGAAGTCACAGTTCCTATTGTCAATGAACTTAAGATCAAGTATGCATTATTATATAGAGAGAGATAGATACTCACATATACACACACAGGTATATGTGTGTTAAACACATAAAAATAGTAAGTTACCACTTCAGTTTCACAGTGTCTAGAAAATTGTAGCTTCCCAATAAATGAGTGAACTTGAATATATTTGCTCAACAGCCATTCGAACACATTTTAGTTTGAATACCCCAAAAAGCAGACTTGGATGCAAGTAATTTGGCCAGTGAATTGAAGAAGCACAAATGAGGGACTGGGAAAGTTAAAACAAGGAAGGGACAAAAGTCAATAAAGAGTATATTAATGAGCAAGTTACCATTGTGGGAAAATGAGGGCCAGTCCTGCTGGGTGCCTCAGAATTGTCCTACTAGGGATGAGAAGGTGGAATATTTTTTCAATGACTCTTATCCTCACTGGTTGAGGGTCGACCCTGGACATGAAATCCCTGCAACTTCCAGGCTGCTCTGCGCTTAGGATGAACAAGTTTAAGGGCCCCAGAGGAAGCTCCCGGGTGGAGAAGAAGAGAGATACAGGCACTTTCAGTGTATGTGGGAACTGGTCACTAAGGCTGCAGTAGTATTCAGAGGAAGGCCAAGAGAATACGGGCTGGGGGATCAACAGTACCAGCTACAAGACATAATCACTATTCCCTCCTTCCTCAAAACCCACTGAAATGACAGAAGTGGAATAAAAAGGCAGCAACCAGAAAGAGAAATAGAAGAGAGGACAACAAAATATAAGAAATGTAAACAAATGTTTTGGAAAGGAAAAGTCTGTGGAGGAGCAGAAGCAGCAAAACCTAAATGCCTGTAGAGGGGAAAGCCAATGTGATGGAAACCAATTCTCACAACATAACTCCAGAAAATTTTAGGATTTGGGGACTGGGTATCTTGGAGGTCTGAGAACTTCGTGGCTTTGTTTTAGGGAGAACATCTTCATTCAAAGAGAGTTGTATCTTGTTAGGTAGAAAAAGAGGGCTGTTTTTGTTGCTTGGAAATTCAAATATGTGTAGAATGTGTACGATGCTGAGGAGGCAATGGATGGGCTGTGGCAGCCACAGACCTGCCGTGGCAGCTTCACACTCACATCCTCCTGTACTCTTGCTTTGCGATACTGGAGCTGGGATACCACATACCACATTTATACTTTGCCAGTTAGCTTTTTGTTAGGTTCTGCCAACAAGAGGTGCTAGAGGGAGATTGGAAGGTTAGAGTAGGAAGAGAGGAGTTGCTTTTTCCTGTTTGTCCTCTGCTGCTGACTACAATACCCTGGCAATGCTTCCCCGCTCCATCAGTGGAGAAGATGGAAAGAATGTATTCTTTCCAGTTTGCAGTTTTCAACACTTGTAGAAGCAGCCCTATCATACTCTCTGAATAACATTAGCACCAGCCAACCAGCACTCCCTCCTAAGAGGCCTGGGTCACTACCCCACAGAGCCCCTTCTCCATCCTTCTAAATTTTAATACCTCCTCCAGCATTAGGGCTGGTGACTTGTCCCTGCAGTTTCTACCTTCATGATATCTTGGTACAGGCTAAGTATTCCTTATCTGAAATGCTTGGGACCAGAAGTGTTTTGGATTTTGGACTTTTTCAGACACTGGAATATTTAAATTATACTACTATCTGACCATCCCTGATCTGAAAATCCAAATCTGAAATGCTCCAACTAGCGTTTCTTTGAGCATGATGTTTGAGCATGATGTAGTGCTAAAAAAATTTTGGATTTTGGAGCATTTTGGATTTTCAGATTAGATGTGTTTAACCTGTACTCTTCTTCTTCTTCTTCTTCTTCTTTTTTTTTTTTTTGCCTTTTCAGTTTTTAATACTTAACATTTTTGTATTACATTCTCTCTAGTGTATCACATTTTTGTAATAATGGCAGAGGAGTTTCAAGTGAACCAACTCTCCTGTAGATAACAGCCAAAAAGTTAGAAAATATAAAGAAACCAGTAACCTGAAGGCATAGGAAGGGGACCAAAAGTAGGAAGAAACTGGAGAAGGATTAAGAGTTAGAAGGCAGAGAATGCTGGGGAAGTCTGCTGTTTTTCCAATTTGCTACCCTGAATCCAGCCAGCTCCACAGTGATTGGCTAAAACCACAGTCTTAAACTGGTTTGAAGAACCAGAAAACAGGATTTGGAGCTATCACACCACTGGAAAGAGGAGAAATCTGGTTAAAAAAAAAAAAAAGGACTACAGAGAAAACCATATCTGCTATCATCATAGTCAAACTGCTGATAATCAAACACAAAAAAGAAAATCTTGAAAGCACCCAGAGAAAGATGACTCATTCCATATATGGGAAGAATGAGGTGAATGATGGCTGACATCTTATCTGAAACAACAGAGGCTAGAAGATAGCAGAATGATATTTTTCGTTTTAATCCTGGGGAAAAAAAAAACTGTCAATGCAGAATTCTATATCCAGCAATGATATCCTTCAAAACTGAAGGCAAAATCAAAACATTGTAAGATAAACGAAAACTAAGAGAATGAATTCCCAGTGAAACTTTATAACAAGAATTGTTAATGTAAGTGCTTCAGGTTAAAGAGAAAGTGTATCAGATGGAGAGCTGGATATCTGGGAAGAAATAGAGTTCTAGAAATGGAAAATATACAGGTGAATGTAAAAGACTGTTTTCACTGTTAATTTTTTAAATAAAATATATGTAGCCGTTTAAAAAATGTAACAATATGTGTGGAGTGTTGTAACAAATGTAACTATCATTTATATGACTATAGCAGCAGTCCCCAAGCTTTTGGGCACCAGGGACGGGCTTTGTGGAAGACAATTTTTCCACAGAACAGGGTGTGAGGGGATGGTTTTGGGATGAAACTGTTTCACCTCAGATCATGCAGCATTAGGTTCTCATAAAGAGTGTGCAACCTAGATCCCTCGCATGTGCAGTTCATAATAGGGTGCTCCTATGAGAATCTAGTGCCACTGCTGATCTGACAGGAGGTGAAGCTCAGGTGGTAGTTCTAGCTCACCTGCTTCTCGCTTCCTACTGTGAGGCCCAGTTCCTAATAGGTCACAGACTGGAACCAGTCCATGGCCCAGGGGTTGGGGACCCCTGGACTATAGCATAAATGATGAGTGGGTAACTATGGTTGCAATATTCTTATATTTTACATGCAATGGTGATGTAATATTGACTCTAAATAGACTGTGAATACTTAAAGGTGTATAATTTAATCCCTTGGTATAACTACCAAGGCTAATAGGTAAAGTAGAATTTTAAAAATTATTGAATTAGCTCAAAAGAAGGAAGGTAGGTGGGAACAGAGGAACAAAACACAGATGAAACAAGGAGAAAGTAATAGAAAAAACAGATGTAAAGCCAGCCATTTCAGTAATCACAGTAAATGCAATTAACAGCCACAGATTTTCAGACTGGATAAAAAAGATCTAATTATATACTGTATACAAGAGACACTTTGTAAGACAAAAATTGCAAATGGGTTGAAAGTAAATATATACCATGGAACGATAAGTATAAGAAAGCCGAGTGGCTATATTAATATCACATCAAATAGACATTAAGACCAGGGATATTAGTAGAGATAAAAAGGGACATTTCAAAATGACAAAAGGGCCAATCATCTGGCAGATACAAACATAAATGTATATATGCCTAAGAACAGTGCTTAAAATACACGAAGCAAAATCTGACAGAATTAAAGACAGAATTAGCTAGGCACCGTGGCTCACGCCTGTAATTCCCGCAGTTTGGGAGGCCAAGGCAGGTAGACTGCTTGAGCCCTGGAATTTGAGACCAGCCTGGGCAACCACTATGTTTTTAAGAGACCTCATCTCTTAAACAAAAAAACCTCGAGAATTAAAGAACTGGCAAAATCCAACTAATTCATATTTAGAGAGTTTAACACCCTTTGCTCAGTGATTGATAAAAACAAGTAGACAAAGTATCAGCAGGGATGTAGAAGACCTAACATCAACGACCTTGACCTAATAGACATTTATGAAGCTCCGCACCCAGCCATGGCAGAAAACACATTTTCTCTGCAAGTGTGCAAGTTCACATGGTCTATTCACTGAGACGGTCCATGTGCTGGACCATAAACTAAGTCTCAATAAGCTTTAAAAGTCCAAAACCTTCTATTAGGTTCTCTGGCCACAATGGAATTAAATTTAGAACTAAAAATATACTCAGAAGAAACTCCTAAATATTTGCAAATTTAGAAAACATACTTCAAATACCCATGGGTCAAAGAAGAAATTGATATATTTTAAGCATGTACAGTTTATTGAATGGTAATTATACCTCAGTAAAGCTGCTAACTTCATAGCTGGTGTATTTGCTGGTCTCCTGACCGGATTCTGACAGATACAGTGCTTTAGAAAAATTATTGCTGTTTCTTTAATTGCAGTTCTCTGGGGTTGGAAGATAGAAATAAGGAAACTAGGAGACCAATGAAATAATTCAGATTGTAAGGTTAATTTAATACAAGTACTAAGCAACTACAAAGTGGAGGCGTGTTAAGTTTAGAGGTGTAAAGATGTGTAAGAGATTCAAAGAAGTGCAGTCTGAACCAAGCTAAAAGCATGAGGGAAAAGTCAAGCAAGAGAAGAAAGACACAAAGATGTCCAAGGAAAGGGAACAACTTCTGCAAAGAAACGAAGGCTGTAAACCACGTGCTGTGTGGTAGGGGCAGGGCAGGTATGAAGCATTCAGCATTACGAGTGCAGAGTGCACACGCAGAGCAGAGGAGCTCAGTCTGGAGGCACAGACGAAATCGGGGCTCACAGACGTTTCGACAGGCAGGAGTGATGAGAAAGCATGAAACTGAAATCTTCACTTTCTTTAAAACTCATTCCTCTTCAGATGCCTCCAGTGAACTTTGCTGGCTCTCCTCCTACCTGTCTAGGCAATCTTCTCAGCATTCTTCCTGGCTCTGATTCCTGTGAAATGTAAACACTGTCTGTCCTTGACTTTCCTCTTCTGCCTCTACAGTCTCCCTGGGTGATGTCATCTATTACTGTACTTGATCTAGACGGTCACCCATGGGCAAGTAATTCACACATTTTCATCCTGAACCCTGACCTCTCCTGATTTTTAGCCCAAATATCTAGCTATTTCTCTGTTCAGGGAGGTCTTGGCATTCTCCAGCCTCCTCATCCTTGGCTGTTTGCTTTACTTCTGTTAATATGACCATCAGCTTCCCAGTCACTCAGGTTATTTTGGAACTACAGTTGTTATCATAGCCTCTCGAGGTCTCTCCAGCTTGCCCCCGCAGTCCACTCTACACAGCCCAGCCAGAGTGACCTTTCTAAAATGAAAGTCAGATGTTATTTCTCCCCAATACTTCTTCAAGTGATTTCACATGGTTTACAAGGCTCTGCAC
Source organism: Alouatta palliata (assembly GCA_004027835.1). NCBI lineage: Eukaryota > Metazoa > Chordata > Mammalia > Primates > Atelidae > Alouatta > Alouatta palliata. Next base: position 60,884 of record PVKV010006679.1, read on the forward strand.
AAATTAGTCCCCGTTTACCTCTCTTGCCTCACCTTGGGCTATTATTCTTCTAAAGCTGTATGATCCCGCTATACTTCTTTCAGTCTTCAAATTCTATGCCCACTCTCAGCACTAAGCCTTCACCCGTGCTGATCTTTTTGCCTGAAATGTCCTTTCTCTCTTTACATCTAACTGATTTCCAGTTTCTACATTCACATCCCTTAAAAAAACACATTTCCATGCCTCTGTGTTTTTGCTCATGCTGTTCCCTCTGTCAAGAATATCCTCTCCCTCACCCTTCTTCTCCATCAAAAATGGTTTCATTCTTCAAGGCCTCGTTCAAACACTACCTCCTTAGTGAAATATTTTATCCTTCAAGTTAAAATGAATCAATTTTCTCTGCTATTACATAGTACAATGTGAATACTCACATTTTTCATTGATTTCATTATTTCAAATATTATTCATTCATCTGACAAATATTAAGTACAAGGACGTCTTAGACACTATTATAAGCCCTGGAAATACGGGGGTAAACAAATTTATTATTTATAACTTCTTATATGTTTACAGGACTGTCACCTATAGGGTACTGCAAACCCCTCAGCTCACAGATCCTGTTCAACTTGTTCAACCCTTAGGCAACAAGCAGAGTATACCTGTAGTCACCTGATAAGTGTGTGTTCAATGAATCATAAGCTGAATGATTTGGTTATTAAAAGAGACCTAACTGTAGAGAAAGGAGAGTCTTTATTTAGTCCCTTTGATCCCAGAGATCAAGTGACTGCTGAGGATCACGCAATGATTAAAGAGCAGAACTAGAACTAGAATCCCAGATTCCTGAATCCCAAGTCAATGTTGTTTATGAGGGGAATAAAAGAAATGTTGTTTACGAGAGGAATAAAAGAAGGAATAAAAAAGTATGGGAGAACCAGCTGCACCAGGTTTTTCTTTACTAAGAAATCTAACAGCTTGATGTGTACATGTTCCTAACCGTAAAGCGACTCGATTTTCCCTCGGGCTCATTCCATTTGTCCCTGGTGCTGCTTTAGGAAGTGCGGGGCTGTGGGAAAGGGAACGGAGTCGACTCAGCACCCAGCTGGCCTGTGTATCTGCGCTGCTTGCCTTCTCTCAGGAAGACAGCTTTGGGGTAGATGCTTTCTTGAATATATATAACGCAGCATTTGTGGAAACTTTTCTGAAATCCACAGGAACTTGCGGAGATTTGATGGAGAACTGCAATGAATATTGTCTTTTTTTTTTTTTTAAGGGGCTGGGGAGGCGGTGTCTCATTCTGTCGCCCAGGCTGGAGTGCAGTGGCGCAATCACGGCTTACAGCAGCCTGGCCCGCCCTGGCTACCATCTCAGCCTCTCAAGTAGCTGGGACCACAGGCACATGCCACCACACCTAGGTTAATTTTTTTTTTTTTTTTAATTAGTTGTAGAGACAAGGTCTTGCTATGTTGCCCAGGTGTTCCTGCTCCTGGGCTCAAGTGATCTATCCACCTCAGCCTTCAAAAGTGCTGGGATTACTGGCATGAGCCACTACACCCAGCTGAATACTGTCTTTGTATGTTTGAACACAAACATGTAAATGTATACTCTGTAAACACTAAATCAATTGTTTCATGAAGGCCTCTCAACTTTTGCTGGGAGAGAATTTCTCTGAATTCCACTGGAAAGGCTTTCTCTGAATTTCACTGAAAGACTTCCTGTCTTTCAGCTAGTGAGAGTTTAAGGAAAGGCAGAGAGGAGTACCTGTGAATTAATGTGGTGGGCTTACTTTATCCGCTTTCTCATTTTCTTTCCATTTGAACCTGAATGTCAAAGAGCTTAGTTCTTGAGAATCTATCCAGCTGACTCCTAGACAGGAAGCCCAGTATTGAATTATGAGACTATACCCAGTATGCTTTATCATACAGTGCTTTTATACCTGCCAATATACTTGATTAATGCAAAATAGGACTCTGACACATGAATCTCATAGATGCTGGCTTGATTATTCCTGACAGCTATCTTTTGAGTATCCTTTAGTTCATTCCCTACGTAAGACATCAGGCTGCAAATTTAAATATAGACTATCATGAAAATGACCGAAGTAAGAAAAACCACAAAACACCTCTATGCTTTGAACCTAAGGATAAAAGAGAATAGCTAAGCTGTTAAAGTAACTCAGAATGTTTTTGCCAGTTTGCAGATGACGATGAAATCTGTTGAAAGAACTTCAGATTTGCTTCTGAGTTAAGAGATTTTGTGTATAGATAGGAACATTCCACACTGCTACGTCTTTTTCATTTTGCAATAATCGCACTGCATTATTTCAGGTATTACAATCACTGTGTATTATTTTGTATTCATTATTGTGAATCTAGTAGTGGAGTTATATTCCAACAAAGTTATTGCTATGATCTTGCCCTTGTTCTGATACACAGTATCCAATTACAGCTACAAAGCAGAGAGCTGGCAAGCTCGACAAAAGATGGATGCCAAAATATGTCTTTCTGTAGTTAAAAAATGTGTAACTGAAGGAGATTCTACTTTAGTGATTAAGTCAGTCAGAGGAAATAGGATCTGAAGGTAACAATAAGTCCATTTTGCTCAGAGGCCATAGTTATAAATTATTAATAAAGAGGGATGATTTAAATTGCTTATTAAATTCATTGGTTTAAAAGACAAGCCACTAAATTAAAATGAATATTAAACGTGCAACTTAAATAACATGGTTGACATGAAAATTTTAATATATTTTTTCTTGCAGTACATGCATAAAACCCTAAATAATCATAACAAGTTAAAATAGCCATAATCTCCCTATGGTGTGTGTGTGTGTGTGTACACAGTTGTAGGTCCTGAGAATTTCTTCATATATTATTACATATAATTGTAGCATATACTATACTCAAGTATTAAAATAAGAAAACATATTTTTAAAACACAGCCATGAAATATGGCAAGTACATTTACTACTACCCCAATAAAAATGTGATATAATGGTTTAATTTCTCATGGATGAATACAGAGCTGGACACATGAAAAGGTGTGTCTTTTTTCACATAACTTACTGCTTCTATAAAGGTGCCTTTTAAAAAAATAAATTCTTTCAGTGGGTCAGCTAAAGACTTTCACGCCATTAAAATGGATTATAATGAATGGATTATAAAACAGGTACAGGGTGCTCATTATTAAATTTTATACCACAGTAAGGTTCCACCAATTATAAAAACCATAATTTCCCTTAATAGATTATAGTTATAAAAATGAAAGCTGAAAATGTCTTTGTGAAGCTGGCAATCCTTATCTATTGCAGGAATTCCTGTCTTTCAGCTAGTGAGAGTTTAAATGGAACCTGCTCTCCGGCATCTGGATGGTCTCTGTAGAGCATGCCAGGCTGAACAAGATGAGCAGGTGCATGAGGGCACGAGAGTGTGTGACCATCAGGCCAACCCTTAAAATGACAATAAAACCCTACAGATGATTATAGAAGAGTAAAAATTTAAGCTAAATTGGGTCAGAGGTTTAATTCTGACATTAATTAAATATTTGAAATGATGCCTGGCACATAGTAATCTGTCTAGTCATGGTTATTGGTATCATGAAACATTCTGAAGAAGCGAGATTACAAGGAGTTCCAGCCATCCCCTGACTGGAAGTGAATGAGAATGTGAACACACCAGGTGCTCTTCCTTCCCCATAGATACTCTTGTATTTATGAACTGCAAGCATGATGCATTCTCTTGAACCTGCCAATGCTTGGAAGGGGGGTATTTCAGATCAAGAGAACTAGTATACTATGTAAATAGGACAGTGATACAAAGAACTATAACTCTTAGACATATTCCCTATTAAATAGACCACTAATACACTTTTAAACTTCAACACAGAGTAAAAATTAGTGTCTGCAACACTGAAACAAAGCTTTAAATATCATTTAGATCATAAATTCAGATAAAATATTATTTCTTGTGAAACATAAATGTTCTATTATTCAAAATAAGCAAAAAAGACACCTACTAAAACCTTAAATATTACAGTATACCAGAGAACATGCCCCTTTGGAAACACCTTACTGAATACCAAAGATGACAAATACCATTTCTCTTCTCCCATACAGAGGCGGTTGTATGGTCCTTTTTCTTACAGCTCTTTGCTTATATTTTTATAATATGACTTACAAGACTACATTAAAATTTAGCTACTCATGTTTGTCTTAGTCTTTTTTTTTTTTTTTTTTTTTGAGATGGAGTTTCACTCTTGTTGCCCAGGCTGGAGTGCAATGGCGCACTCTTGGCTCACTGCAACCTCCACCTCCAAGGTTCAAGCAATTCTCTGGCCTCAGCCTCCTGAGTAGCTGGGATTATAGGTGTGCATCACCATGCCCAGCTAATTTTTTGTGTTTTTATTAGAAACAAGGTTTCACCATGTTGGTCAGGCTGGTCTCGAACTCCTGACCTCAGGTGATCCACCCACCTCAGCCTCCCAAAATGCTGGCATTACAGGTGTGAGCTACTGCGATGGCCCCTCTCTTACTCTTTTTATTCCCATGCCTTCCACATATTTTCATTCATGTAACAAATATTTTGAGGACAGACCATGTACAACAAAAGTGTCCAAGAATACAAAAGCCAGAATAATCAGACCAGTGAAGCCTTTAAACCTTAAAAGTATTAAACACAGAAGATAAAATAACTACACATATACTTAATGTGGTTAGAGAAATAAAAAATCTCTGAAAGATGTGCAAGGTATAAGCAATTATAAAAACAAAACCAAGCAGATTTGACAAAGGTCCAAATAGAACTTCTAAAAATGAAAAGTAACAACTGAAATTTTAAAATAAATTGGTGAAAAAAAAGGAAGGTATAAAACCCACTGGCAAAATTAAGTACATGGACAAGCCAGAATACTCCAATACTGTAACTGTGCTGTGAAATCCACTTCTAACTCTAATATAATCCCCAAAGACAAATCTACCAAAAACAATAATAGCTATAGCAACCTGCTAAGAGGTGGGTAATATAAAATATATAAATTGGGACAACCAAAATTCAAAATGTGGGGGGATAAAGTTCAAGTGTAGAAGTTTCTTTTTTTCATTTGTTTTCTTTGTTTCTGTTTTTTTTTGTGTGATCTAAAATAAGTCGTCATCTCTTTAAAATAGCTTGTTATATCTATAAGATGGGGGTTTTTTGGTAAGCCTCATGGTAACCACAAGGCAAAAACCTGTAATAGATTCACTTAAAATGAGAAGTAATGAATTAATACATACTGCCAGAGAAAATCACTTAACCACAAAGGAAGATAGAAAGAAAGAAGACACAAAAGAACCAGAAAGCAAGCAACAAAATAGAAGTAGTAAGTCCTTACTTAACAGTAATAATACTGTGAGAGCTGGGCGTGGTGGCTCATGCCTATAACTCCAAGACTTTGGGAGGCCAAGCCAGGTGGATCACTTGAGGTCAGGAGTTTGAGAGCAGCCTGACCAACATAGTGAAACCCCGTCTCTGGTAAAAATACAAAAAAGATTAGTTGGGTGTTGTGGCATGCACCTGTAGTCCCAGCTACCCTGGAGGCTGGCCTCATAAAATGAATTTGGAAATATTCTCTCTTCAGTTTTTTTGAAGATTTTGAGTAGAGTTGCTATTAGATCTTTTTAAAATGTTTATGATAGCGAAGACCTGGAACCAACCCAAATGCCCGTCAATGACAGACTGGACAAAGAAAATGTGGCACATATACACCATGGAATACTATGCAGCCATAAAAAATGATGAGTTCATGTCCTTTGTAGAGACAAGGATGAATCTAGAAACCATCATTCTCAGCAAACTGACACAAGAACAGAAAACCAAACACTGCATGTTTTCACTCACAGGTGGGTGATGAACAATGAGAACACTTGGGCACAGGGAAGAGAACAACACTCACTGGGCTAGGTTGGGGGGTGGAAGGGAGGGGAGGAGAGGAACAGCAGGGGTGTGAAGAAGATGGGAAGGGATAATACCAGGAGAAATACCTGAAGTAGGGGACGGTGGGGGTGGGGATGGAGACAGCAAACCACCGTGGTATGTATGTACTTCTGCAACAGTCACGCAGGATACACGATGTGCACATGTACCCCAGAGCCCAAAATACAATAAAAAAAAAAAAAAAAAGAAAACTACAGGTAAATATCACTAACGAATATAGATGTAAAAATTCTTAATAAAATACTAGTAAGCCCAATTCAGCAACACATTAAAAAGATCATTCACCATGATAAGTGAGGTTCATCTCAGGGATGTAAGGATGATTCAGCATACACAAATCAATAAACATGCATCACATCAACAGAACCAAGAACAAAAACCATATTATCATTTCAATCAATAGATGCAGAAAAAGTATTCAATAACATTTAACATCCTTGGAACATATTCAACATAATAAAGGCCATATATGACAAACCCACAGCTAACATTGTACTGAACAGGTAAGAGTTGAAGGCCTTACCTCTAAGATCTGGAACAAGATAAGGATGCCTACTTTCACCACTTTTATTCAACATAGTGTTCGAAGTCCTGGCCAGAGCAATTAGGCAACAGAAAAAATAAAGGGCAACCAAATTGGAAAGAAAGAAGTCAAATTAGCCTTGTTTGCAGATGATATGCTCTTATCCCAAAGACTCCACAAAAAAATTGTTAGAACTGATTAACAAATTTAGTAAAGATGGAGGATGCAAAATCAACATACGCTATTGAGTAGCACTTATATATGCCAACAATGAACAATCTGAAAAAGAAATCATAAAAGCAATCCCATTTACAATATCTACAAGGAATATAACATACCTAGGAATAAATTCAACTAAAAAGTAAAAGATTTATATAAGAAAAACCATAAAGCACTGATGAAAGAAATTGAAGAGGACATAAAAAATTGGAAAGATTTTTCAATGCTCAATGACAACAGTACCAAAAGCAATTTACGGATTCAATGAAATCCCTATTAAAATACTAGTGACATTCTTCACAGAAGTGGAAAAAGAATCCTAAAATTTATATGGAATCACAAGAGACCCTGAATAGCCAAAGAAGTCCCATGAAAAAAAGAATAACGCTGAAGGCATCACACTGCCTCACTTCAAAATTTATTACAAAACTAGAGTAACTAAATCAACATGAATAAAAAACCAGATGCACAGACCAATGGAACAGAATAGAGAACCCAGATATAAATCCAGATATTTACAGCCAGCCCATTTTTGGCTGTAAAATGTGCCAGGAACATACAATGGGGAAAGGACAGTTTCTCTTCAATAAGTGGTGCTGGGAAAACTGGGTAACTATAGGAAAAGAATGCAATTAGATCCTATCTCTCACCACACACAAAAATCAAATGAAAACAGATTAAGGACTTAAGTCTAAGATCTGAAACTATGAAACTACTGAGGAAAACATATGGGAAGCACTCTAGGACATGGACCTGGGCAAAGATGTTTTGTGTTAAGACCTCAAAAGCACAGGCAACCAAAGCAAATATAGACAAATGGGATCACATCCAGCTAAAAACTTCTGCACAGCAAAGGAAACAGTCAGCAAAGTGAAGAGGTAACCCACAGAACGGGACATAATATTTGCAAACTATTCATCTGACAAGGGATTAATAAACAGAATATATTATGAGCTCAAACAACTCATTAGCAAAAAAAAAATCTGATTAAAAATGGGCAAAAGATCTGAATAAACATTTCTCAAAAAAAGACTTACAAATGGCCAACAGGTATATGAAAAAAAACGTTCAACATCACTAAACATTTGAGAAATGTAAGTCAAAACTACAATAAGATACCAGCTCACCCCAGGTAAAATGGCTTAAGACAGGCAATAATGAATGCTAGTGAGAATGTGGAGAAAGGGTAACTGTCATATACTGTTGGTGGGAATGTAAAATAGTACAGCCGCTATGGAGAACAGTATGGAGGTTCCTCAACAAATTAAAAACAGATCTAATATATGGTCCAGCAATTCTACTACTGGGTACATAATCAAAAGAAAGGAAATCAATACATCAAAAACATATCTGCATGCCCATGTTTATTGCAGCACTATTCACAACAGCCAACATACTGAATCAACCTAACTGCCTACCAATGGTGAATCAATAAAGAAAATGCTGTGTGTGTGTGTGTGTATGTATGTATGTATGTATATAAACACACACTAGAATATTCAGCCATAAAAGAGAATGAAATCTTGTCATTTGCAGCAATATGGATAGAACTGTAGGTCATTATTTTACATCAAACAAGCCAGGCACAGAAACACAAATATCTCATGTTCTCACTCATATGTGGGAACTAAAAAAGTGGATCTCATGAAGATGGAAATTACCAGGGCAGGGAAGGGTAGAGGGGGGATGCAGGGAAGTTGATTAATGGGTACGAATATGTACAGTTTGATAGAATAAATAAGACCTCGTGTTAGATAGATCAGTAGCACGACTATAGTTTACAATAATCTATTGTATATTTCAAAATAACTGGAAGAGAAGAATTCAAATGGTTCTAGCATAAAGGAAAGTATTCGAGGTTATGGATATCCCAAGTACCCTGATTTGATTTTTACAAATTATATAAATATGTCAAATTATCACATGTGCCTTGAAACTATGCACATTATGTATCAATTAAAAAATAAAATGGTGGATTAAAACAGCAGATTAACCCCAGTTGAAGAGGAAATTGTGAACTGAAAGATAGGTGCAAAGAAATGATTCAAGAATACAGCACAGAGCTCAGAGAGAGAGAAAATATAGAAGTCAGATTAGAAGAAATGCTGATGGAGTGAGGTCTAACATCACACGTAATCAGAGTGCCAGCCCTCCTCAAGTCGGAATACCTGCCCCATTCCACATCAGCCACTCTGTGCTTGAAAGGTTCCCCGACATATCCGGTGCCGTCTCACCTCTGTACTTTCACGCTGGCTGCTCTCTTATCTTGGTCTGCTCTTTTCTTTCTTTCTCTTCCCTTATCTGGAAGTCGACTTTGATCTGCTTTAATCTTGCCCCACACCCTCTGAGCTCAGCTCCTCTAGGGTGTTGGAACAGAGGGTGCAGAGCGAAAGAGACAACTCGCTCTCTTTTTCATCTGGCCACGGTTGTAGTCACCTTTGTGTTGGTTGTTGCTGCGTCTTTGGCTAATGTGGCCATCCATGCCGGCTGGCCTTCTCATAGATTAAATGTGACAGTTGTTTAGGGTTCCTTGGAAAGCTTCCTAACTTCCCAGTCCCCAGTGTGACACATCCAAGCCTGGTTCAACTAATTCAACTTATTCCAACCCCCTCCCCAATTTTCGATCTTTGCATCTAGCACCTTGGGACTGGCTGACTGACCACTGCTGGAGGAAATTCACATCATTACACGGTATCGAAGTTATCTGGGTCCTCAGGAGTGCCCATAAATCCTTTAGCTCAGCCTCGGTTCTTTGATTTCTCTCAAAGACAGTTCTAAACCCTCTCTGCTCGTCTCAAGTACTTTTGTCAACTTGACCTTTCCCTCTTCACTTTCAGTAGATGACTTTCTTTCCTATTTATCAAGAAAAGAGAGGCTTTTAAACTGATCCACTTCAGTTTCTCATCCTCCGCTTATAAACTGAACCACGTCCAAAGAATTCCTTCCCTTCAGACCTGAGGTTCAGAAACCTCCTTTCTATCCAGGCCTGTCCTGCCATCTGTCATAGAAACACCCACTTAAGTCCATTCTATTCTGTCTTCAACTTTTTCTCATTAGCTTTCTCCCTGCAGCTCACAGAGGTGCCCAGTCTCTTTTATTTTATTTTTTCCCATCTTTATTAAGGTATGTGACAAAAATTATGTTTACAGTGTGCAAAGTGACGTTTTGATCATATATACGTTGAGAAATGATTACATCAAGCTAATTAATATCTACCACCTCATAAGCTTATCATTTTTGGTGAACATTTAAGATCTATCTCTTAGAAATTTTCAAGTATTACAATATATTTTTACTTTCAAGTACAGAGTGGCTAACGTGGAATGGGGCAGGTATTCCGACTTGGAGGAGGGCTTGCACTCTGATTACATGTGATGTTGGACCTCACTCCATCAGCATTTCTCTTAATCTGACTTCCATATTTTCTCTCTCTTTGATCTCTGTGCTCTATTTTTGAATAATTTATTTGCACCTATCTTTCAGTTCAGCTGTATAACAGATCTCTAGAACTTATTCATCTGAAGTGAAAATTGATCACCAACATCTCTCCAGTCCCCTCAACTCCCAGCACTGGCAACCACCATACTCCTCTCTGCTTCTGTGAGTTTGACTATTCTAGATTCCACACACAAGTTAGATCATGCAGTATTTGTCTCTGTGCCTGGCTTATTTTACTTGGCATAATGTCTTCCAGGTTTATTCATGTTGTCACAAATGACAAGGTTTCTTTTTGTAAAAAAAAAAAAAAAAAAAAAAGACTGAATAGTATTCAATTACACACGTGCACATACACACACATGCATACCTCATTTTATTGTGTTTCACAGATATTGTGGTTTTTCAAAAAACAAACTGAAGGTCTGCGGCAACCCTGAATCTAGCAAGTCTGTCGGTGCCATTTTTCCAACAGTGTGTCACTTCATGTCTCTGTGTCATATTTTGGTAATTCTTACATTTCAAACTTTTCCACTATTATAATATCTGTCATGGTGATGTGTGATCAGTGACCTTAGATTTGTCTATGGTAATCATTTTGGGGTGCCACAAATCTCTCCCATAGAAGACACTGAACTTAATCAGTAAATGCTGTGTATGTTCTGATGGTTCCGCTGACCAGCCATCCCTCATCGCTCTCCCTCTCCTCCAGCCTCCCTATTCCCTGAGACACAACAGTATTGAAATTCAGCCTATTAACAATCCTACGATGGTCTCTAAGTATTCAAGGGAAAGGAAGAGTCATGTGTTCCTTGGGTTAAATTAAAAGAGAAAAACTATTAAGCTTAGTGAGGAAGGATATTGAAAGCTGACACAGGCGGAAAGCTAGGCCTTTTGTACCGAACCCTCAGCCAAGTGAATGCAAAGGAAGAGTTCCTGAAGGAAATGGAAAGTGCTACTCTAGGGGACACAAGAATAATAAGAAAGTGAAACAGCCTTATTGTTGACATGGAAAAGGTTTCAGTGGTCTGGATAGATCAAACCAGCCCCAACAATCCCTTCAGCCAAAGCCTAACCCAGAGCAAGGCCCTAGCTCTCTTCAATTCTATGAAGGTTGAGAGAGATGAGGAAGCTGCAAAAGAAAAGTCTGAAGCTAGCAGAGGTTGATTAATGAGGTTTAAGGAAAGAAACCATCTCTCTAGCATAAAAATACAAGGTAAAGCAGCAAGTGCTGACATAGAAACTGCAGCAAAGTATCCAGAAGATTAGATAACTGACGATGGTGGCTACACTAAACAACAGATTTTCCATGTAGATGAAACAGCCTTTTGTTGGAAAAAGATACAACTGGTGACTTTCAGTGGAAGCCAACTGTTCCTTTCCCATTCCAAAAATCCTAAGGCCCTTAAAATTCCTTTCAGAATACTACTGCTCACTGAGAATGCACCGGGTCACCCAAGAGCTCTGATGGAGATGTACAAGGAGATTAACGTTGTTTTCATGCCTGCTAGCACAATGTCCATTCTGCAGCCTATGGATCAAAAAGTCATTTTGACTTTCAAGTCTTATTATTTAAGAAATACATTTTGTAAGGCTACAGCTGCCATAGATAGCAATTCCTCTGATGAATCTGGGCAAAGTAAATTAAAAACCTTCTGAAAAGAATTCACCATTCTAGATGTCATTAAGAACATCTGTGATTCATGGGAGATGAAATTATCAACATTAACAGGAGTTTGCAAGAACTGGATTCCAACCCTCATGGATGACTTTGAGGGCTTCAAGACTTCTGCAGAGGAAGAAACTGCAGATATGGTGGAAATAGCAAGAGAACTAGAATTAGGAGTGGAGCCTGAAGATGTGACTGGACTGTGCCAATCTCATGATCTAACTTGAATGAATGAGGAGTTGCTTCTTATGGATGAGAAAAGAAAGTGGTTTTTGAGATGGAATCTATTGGTGAAGATGCTGTGAACACTGCTGCAATGTCATCAAGGGACTCAAAATATTACATAAATTTAGTTGATAAAGCACTGTCAGGGTTTGAGAGGATTGACCCCAATTTTGAAAGAAGTTCTACCGGGGCTGAAATGCTAGCAAACAGCATTGCATGCTACAGAGAAATCTTTTATGAAAGGAAGAGTCAACTGACGTGGCAAACTTCATCGTCTCATTTTTTTAAATTGCCACAGCCCCCACCCCCAGCCTTCGGCAACCACCACCCTGATCAAGCAGCAGCATGAGCATGGAGCAAAGCCCCTCTACCAGCAAAGAGATTACAACTCACTGAAGGCTCAGATGACTGTCAGCCTTTTTTAGCAACAAAGTGTTTTTTAATTAAGGAATGTACATTATGTTTTGCATATAATGCTACTGCACACTTAGTAGACTGCAGTACAGTGTAAACATAACTTCTACATGCACTGGGAAACCAAAAAAACACGTGTGACTCACTTTGTTGCAATGTTTGCTTTATTGTGGTGGCACGGAACGGAACCCACAATACATCCAAGATATGCTTGTGTATGTATACATCACATTTTCTTTCTTTATCCACTGATGGACACTTAGATTGGTTTCACATCTTCGCTACTGTGAATAATATCACGCGAGCACAGTAGTGCAGGTATTTCTTCAATATACTGATTTCAGTGCCTTTGGATAGATACACAGAAGTGGAATTGCTGGATCACAGGGTAGTTCTATTTTTATCTCTTCCATTTTAAATACATAGCCCCTTTTCGTCGTTGTGTTTCATCTTTCTCTTGCTCACTTCACCAAATACACTGAAAAACAATTTCTCAGTTGAATTGTGTTTTTCTTCCTTAACTCCTCAAAGCACCATCATCTGACTTCCATCCCTACCTTTCAGCTGAAGCTGTCCTCTGTTAGGCTATCACTGATGTTTTAACTGATAACTCCAGTGGAAAAATTTCAGTCCTTATACCTCAAGACATCTCTGTGGCATTTAACACTGACTAATTCCTCTCTTCCCTCTTTACCCTTCATTTCTTACATTCATTCATTCAAAAGAGATTTATTAGGCAGTTTGTCGTATTAGTCCAGGTACTAAATTATTCTGGGTACTCATTACACTAGGTACTAAAAATACGACAGCGAACAAAAAGACAAAATCTTTGCCCTCTTAAAGCTTACATCACAGTGGGGGAAGAACAAATGTGGGGGAAGAACAAATGTGAACAACTGAGCAAGTATTTACATAAAAGAAGTTAGCAGGTGACAAGTTCCATGGAGGAAAACAAGGCAGTCAAGGGGCATAGGGAGAGCTATGGAATGAGCAGGCTAGTGGGGAAGGGGTGGGGCAGTGTGACTGTTTTATATAGGGTGATCAGAGGCCTCACCGTTAAGGTGAGATTTGAGCAGTAACCCAAAGGAGGTTGAGAGGGAACATCACGTGGACCGGTGGAGGGCAAAGTGTTCTATCTGGAGGGAAGAGCCACTGCAGAGACCCACAGGCAGGAAGGGGCTGTACACATTCCAGAAACACCTACGGGTCTGAGATGGCTGTGGCTGAAGGTGCAGGAGGAGAAGGGGTGGGAGAAGAAGTCAGAAACACAGCCGAGAGTCAGATCAAAGATGTCCTTGTGTGAGACGGGAAGCCCCTGGGAGGTGCTTAAGCAAAGGAATGACACGGTATGTCTTCTTTTTCGTAGAATCACTTTGGCTTTTATGTGAAGAGGGCTCCAGGGGCAAAGGGAGAGGCAGGGCCACAAGTTAGAAGGCTGCTGCAATAACTCACGGAGGCAACAATGGCAGACGGGACCAGGGCAACTGTAATGCAGGTCATCTGATTCTGGACATGTTTTGAAGGTAGAGCTGATAGGGGAGAAAGAACTGAGTCAGGGATGACTCCCAGGTTTGGCTGGATGTATCTCTATTGCAGGTGGCGGTTTTTGACACCTTCCTCTCAGACCTCTCAGGTCTTTCTGCTCTCCAGGCAGCTCTACTGGGCAAGCTCCTAAGATAGCCATGGCAGATCTCTCCTCCATAACCCGCATCTGCACAGCCCTTGTTTTGACCAACTTGGGTACAGGCCAGTCTCAACTCTCCAGGCCTCTGTGGCTTCACCATCAAAGAGCTATTGGTCAGATCTTCTCTTTCCCAGGCTAGAATCAGACCCTGACTACACTTCCAGGCACGAGTCAGGCACTGGTTCTTGGTGTCTCCAAAAACCTATTTCAAAGCCTTTCTCACTGGGATTGGAAGTAGCGAGTAGCGGTCTTCCCTCTGCTTCCCCACAGGGAGTTGGGTGAGGACTCACAGCATGGTAATGGCTCCTTCCTAAGAAATCTCATCACCTACCTCCTCACTAGACTCTCCCTCTGCCACCACACTGTCCCTTTATATTTTCAAACTGGGTGTGGGTGGGTGGGTATGTGTGTGTGCAGTGAGGGCAGGGCTCCAGAATTATTGGGCAGGTTTTCATCCATTTCCTTTAAAAATCTCCACATGGGGGGAAAAAAAAAAAAAGAAAAATCTCCACATTGGGAAAAAAAAAATCTCCACATGTGGGTTTGATATCTGATATACATTTTGTTAGTAGTACTCAAAGAAAAAGAAAGAATCCCATTTTAATATCCTAATACATACAGATAGCCTGGTAGAGGCTAGAGTTATATATATTATATATATTTATAAAGATATAAAGTCTAATATCTTTAGACTATATTTAGACTATATAAAATTATATTTTTATAAATATAAATATAATTTATGAAATTATATAAAGTTAATTATAATTTTAATTAAATTACATAATTTGATATAGTCTAAAGATATTAGACTTTATATCTTTAAAATTATAGTTTTTTTTTTGAGACAGTCTTGCTCTGTCACCCAGGCTGGAGTGCAGTGGTGTGATCTTGGCTCACTGCAACCTCTGCCTCCTGGGTTCAAGCGATTCTCATGCCTCAGCCTCCTGAGTAGCTGGGGCTGTAGGTGCATGCCACCATGCCTGGTTGATTTTTTTGTATTTTTATTAGAGACAGGGTTTTGCCATGATCTTATACATCATTTTAAAATATTTTAACTTTTATTTGTTATATAGATAAGGTTTGTTATATAGATAAGCTCATGAATCAGGGTTTTGGTGTACAGACTATTTTGTCACCCAAGTACTATGCTCAGTTGTTTTATTTTCCTGAACTTCTCCCTTCTCCCACCCTCCTCCCCCAGGTAGGCCCCAGTGTCTGTTCTTCCTCTTTTTCTGTCCATGTGTTCTCATTATTTACTTCTCACTTATAAGTGAGAGTATGTGGTTTTCTGTTCCTTCATTAGTTTGCTAAGAATAATGGTCTCCAGTTCCATCCATGTTCCTGCAAAGGACGTGATCTCATTTTTCTTTTGGCTGCACAGTACTCCATGGCGTATATGTACCACATTATCCAGTCGACTGTTGATGGGGATTTTGGTCGATTCCATGTCTTGTCTTTTGTGAATAGTGCTGCAATGAACATACGTGTGCATATGTCTTTATGGCAGAATGATTTATATTCCTTTGGGTATATATCCAGTAGTGGGATTGCTGGGCCGAATGGTAGTTCTGTTTTTAGTTCTTTGAGGAATTGCTACACTGTCTTCCACAATGATTGGAGTAATTTACACTCCCATCCCACCTTCTGAGACTTTAGAATCCTGTAACTAATTTACTATTCCCTCCTCAGTTATGTGTTGTTACCTAGCATTTCAGTTCTTTTTCTAATACCACAAATTACATTTTATAATATTATTTCCTACAGAGTCTTGCTCTGTCACCAGGCTGGAGTGCAATGGCGCAATCTCGGCTCACTGTAACCTCCACCACCCAGGTTCAAGTGATTACCCTGCCTCAGCCTCCTGAGTAGCTGGGACTACAGGCATGCACCACCACACCCAGCTAATTTTTTGTATTTTAGTAGAGATGGGGTTTCACCATGTTGACCAGGATGGTCTCAATCTCCTGACCTCATGATCTGCCTGCCTCAGCCTCCCAAAGTGCTGGGATTACAGGCATAAGCCAACATGCTCGGCCTTGTTTTTAATTATCTTGTCTTATGATCACAAAATTGCATTATCTATACCGATGGTATATCTCCTTTACCTGCTAATGAGTTGGCCAAAAAAGCACCATTACCTGCTAGGTGCGGCAGCTCACGCCTGTAATCTCAGCACTTTGGGAGGCTGAGGTGAGAGGACTGCTTGAGCCCAGGAGTGCACTAGAGTCTTTCTCTATGCAATTTTCCTGTCTTGACAAATCTATCTGGGCAGCAAGCAAGAAGAACCCACTGGGTAGTTACCTCATTCTTTTTTGAATGGCCAGGTATTCCATTGTGTATATATATCACATTTTCTTTATCTAGTCATCTATGATGGACAATTAAGTTGATTCCAAAGCTTTGCTATTGTGAATAATGCTTCAATAAACATCGGGGTACAGGTATCATTTTGATATAATGACTTTCTTGCTTTTGGATAAATACCCAGAAGAGGGTTTGCTGGATCACATAGTAGGCCTATTTTTAGTTTTCTGAGAAATCTCCATATTATTTTTCAAAATGGCTGTACTAATTTATATTTCCACCAACAATGTGTGACGATTCCCCTTTCTCTTCATCCTTGCCAGCATTAATTATTTCCTGCCTTTTTGATAAAAGCTATTTAAACTGGGCTGAGATGATTTCTCATTGTAGTTTTGATTTGCATTTCTCTGATGACAGTGATGATATTTTTTTCATATACCTTTTGTCCATTTATATGTCTTTTTTACTTTTTAATTTTTTTACAAGGGTGCCAATTACTCTATATGTATGTCTTCTCTTGAGAAATGTCTAATCATGTCCTTTGCTCACTTTTTAATAGGATTATTAGTTTTTTGTTTTTTGCTGTTGAGTTCCTTGAATATTCTGGATCCTAGTCCCTTGTTAGATTAAGAGTTTGCAAGTATTTTCTCCCATTCAACAGGTTGTCTCTTCACTCTGTTGATTGTTTACTTTGCTTTGTAGAAGTTTTTCAGTTTAATATAATATCCCTTTGGCTATTTTTGTTTTTGTTGCCTGTACTTTTGAGGTCTTAGCCATAAAAGTTTTTTCTGGACAAATACCTTGTGTTTCCCCTACCTTTTCTTCAAATAGTTTTATAATTTTGGGTCTTACATTTAGCTCTTTAGTCTGGGGTCTAGTTTCATCCTTCTGTATATGGATATCTAATTTTCCAGCACCATTTATTGAAGACAGTGTCCATTCTCCAATGTATATCCTTGGCATCTTCGTTGAAAATCAGTTGGCTGTAAATATATCGATTTATTTCTGTGTTCTCTATCCTGCTCCGTTGGTCCAGGTGTCTGTTTTTATACCAATACCAAGCTGTTTGGTTAGTACAGCCTTGTAATATATTTTGAAGTCAGGTAGTATAATGTTTCTCCTGGTTTGTTCTCTTTGCTCAGGATCACTTTGGCTATTTGGACTCTTTCTTGGTTTCATGTGATTTTAGGATTGCTTTTTCCATTTCTGTAAAAAATGACATTGATATTTTGATAGAGATTACACTGAATCTGTAAATTTGCTATGGATGGTATGATCCTTTTAACATTTTTTATTATTCTCATCTATAAGCGTGGGATGTCTATTTGTTTGTGTCCTCTTTGACTTCTTTCATCAGTGTTTTCTAGTTTTCCTTGCAGAGCTTTTTCACCTCCTTGGTTAAAATATTCCTGGGTATTTTATTTTATTTGTAACTATGGAAAATGGGATTATCTTCATGATTTCCTTTTAGCTATTTCATTATTCATGTATAGAAATGCTACTGATTTTTTGTATGTTGATTTTGTATCCTGCAACTTTACAGAATTTGTTTATCAGATCTAAGAGTTTTTTTGGTAGAGTCTAGGTTTTTCTAAATATAAGATCATGTCATCTGTGCAAAGAGGAGCCATTTCACTTCTTTTCTAATTTGGATGCCTTTTATTTCTTTCTCTTGCTTGATTGCTTTGGCTGAGACTTCCAGTACTATGTTGAATAGGAGTGATTAAAGTGCCGTGCTTTTCTTGTTCCAGTTAGAGGAAAGGCTTTTACCTTTTCCCCATTCAGTATAATGTTGGCTGTAGGTTTGTCATATATGGTCTTTATTATGTTGGATATATTCCTTCTATGCCTAGTTTGTTGAGAGTTTTTATCATGAAGGGTCGTTGGATTTTATCAAATGCTTTTTTGACATCTATTGATATAATAATATGGCTTTTGTCTTCCATTCCACTGCTGTGGTGTAGCACATTTATTGATTTGCATATACTGAATCACACTTGCCTCCCTGGGATAAATTCTACTTTATCATGGTATACTGTCTTTTTAATGTGCTGTTGGATTGAGTTTGCTAGTATTTTGTTGAGGACTTTTACAACTATGTTCATCAGATATATTAGCCTACAGTTTTCTTCCTGTTCTGTCATTCTCTGGTTTTAGTATCATGGTAATGCTTGCCTCCTAGAATGAGTTAGGGAGAATTCCCTCCTCTTGAGTTTTTGGAATAGTTAGAGGAGAACTGGTGTTAGTTCTTTGTAAGTTTGGTAGAATTTGGCAGTGAAGCCATCTGGTCCAGGGCTTTTCTGTATTAGAAGGCTTTTTTTTTTTGTTTTTTGTTTTTTTTAGTTTTTCTCTTTGAGACAAGGTCTCACTTGGTCATACAGGCTGGAGTGCAGTGGTGTGATCATGGCTCACTACAGTCTTGACCTTCTGGGCTCAAGCAATCCTCCCATTTCAGCCTCCCAAGTAGCTGGGACCACAAGCACATGCCACCATGCCTGGCTAATTTTTTTTTTTTTTTTTTTTTTTTTTAAGAGACAGGATCTTGCTATCTTGCCCAGGCTAATCTCAACTGATCCTCCAAACTCAGCCTCCCAAAGTGCTGGGATTATAGGCATAAGACACCATTCCTGGCTGGAAGACTTTATTACTGATTCAAAACTGTTACTTATTATTGGTGTGTTCATATTTCATACTTCTTCCTGATTCAGTCTTAGTAGGTTGTAAATGTCCAGGAATGTATTCATTTCCTCCAGGTTTTTCGATTTATCAACATACAGTTGTTCATAATAGTCTCTTTTTTATTTCTGTGGTCTTAGTTGTTATCTCCTTTTTCAGTTCTGATGTTATTTGGGTCTTTTTTTTCTTATTTAGTCTAGCTAGAAGTTTATTGGTTTTATTTATCTTTTCAAAAGAACCAACTTCTCATTTTGTTGACTCTGTATTTTTTAGTCTCTCTTTCATTTAGTTGTGCCCTGATCTTTACTATTTCTTTCCTTCTTCTAATTTTGGGGTTTGTTCTTCCTTTTCTAGTTCCTTGAGGTACGTCGTTAGATTGTTTGAAGTCTTTTTACTTTATTGATATGTGTTCACTTCTATAAACCTCCCTCTTACTACTGCTTTTGCTGTGTCCCATTAATTTTGATATGCTATATTTCTTTCTTTCTTTCTTTCTTTCTTTTTTTTTCTTAGAGACAGGGTCTCGCTCTGCCACCCAGGCTGGAGTACAATGGTGTGAACATGGCTCACTGCAGCCTAAACCTCCTGGGCTCAAGCAATCCTCCTGCCTCAGCCTCCTGTACAGTTGGGACCACCATGCCTAGCTTATTTATTTATTTATTTATTTATTTTGTAGAGATGGTGGAGGTGAGGGTCTCACTTTGTTGCCCAGACTGATCTCAAATTCCTGGGCTCAAACAATCCTCCTGCTTTGGCTTCTCAAAGTGCTGGATTATAGGCATGAGCCACCATGCCTGGCTGGTATATTGTATTTCTATTTTCATTTGTGTCAGGAAAGTTTTAAACTTCCTTCTTAGTATCTTCATTCATTTAGTGGTCATTCAGGAGCATGTTGTTTAATTTCCATGTATTTGTAAAGTTTCCAAAGTTTGTTATTGATTTCTAGTTTTATTCCATTGTGGTCTGAAAAGACATTTGGAACAATTTTGATTTTTAAAAATATGTTGAGATATGTGTGTGGCCTATTATCTGTTCTATTCATGCTGATGAAAAGACCAAGTATTCTGCAACTGTTGGATAAAATGTTCTACAGATGTCTGTTAGGTCCATTTAGTCTAAAGTGTAGTTAAAATACAATGTTTCTTTTTGAGTTTCTATCTAGATGATCTGTCTATTCCTGAGAGCAGGAGGTGTTAAAGTCACCAACTATTATTGGAGCCTCTCTCTTCTTTAAGATTTAATAATATTTGCTTTATATATCTGGGTGCTCTGGTGTTAGGTATATATATATTTAGAATTGTATCCTCTTGCTCAATTAATCCCTGTATCATTCTATAATGACCTTCTTTGTCTCTTTTTACTGTTTTTGACTTAAAGTCTGTTTATCTGATATAAGTATAGCTATTCCTGCTCAGTTTTGATTTCCATCTGCATGAAATTATCTTTTTCCATCCCTTTAAATCAGTATGTCTTAACAGGTAAAGTGAGTTTACCGTAGGCAGCAAATAGTTGGTTTTGGGGTTTTTTAAAAGTCCATTCATTAAGTCTATATCATTTAAGTGGAAATTTTAATTCTTTTACCTTAAAGGTTATTATTGACAATGTGAGGACTTATTCTCATCTTTGTGTTAATTGTTTTCTGGTTGTTTTGTATATCCTTTGTTCCTTTCTTTCATTGTTTATCACTGTGGTTGGGTGGTTTTCTGTAGTGGTAACATTTGAGTCCTTTTTCTTCCTCATTTGTATGGTTTTCTATCAGTGGGTTTTATACTTTCATGTGTTTTAATGACGGTAAAAAATCAACCTTTTGCTTCCAGGTGTAGGACTTCCTTATGTATTTCTTGTAGGAATGGTCTAGTGGTGATGAATTCCCTCAGTTTCTGCTTGTTTGGGAAAGACTACTTCTTCATTTATGAAGGATAGCTTTGTTGGGTATAGTATTTTTGGCTGAAAAGATTTTGTTTTTTTCTTTTCTTTCAGGATTTGAATATATCAACCCATTCTCTCTTTGTCTGTAAAGTTTCTGCTAATAAATCAGCTGTCACTCTGATATGAGTACCCTTATATATGACTAGATGCTTTGCCCTTGTTTTTATAATTCTCTTTGTTTTTGATATTTGACAGCTTGGTTATAATGTGTCATGGAGAAGATACTTTTTGGGTTGTATCTATTTGTGAAATTCTGAGCTTCCTGTATCTGAATGTCAAAATCTCTTAATAGAAAGTTTTCAGTTACTATTTTGTTAAATAGATTTTCTATGCCTTTGGTCTCTTCATCTTCTTGAACATCCCACAATACAAAAGGAACATCTGTTGCAAAACTCTCTAAGGCACTTCTGGAGTGAATTTGTAGTACAATAGTGCTATCATATTACACATTTACACACTCATACAAAGGGATACTACAAAATATTTAAAAAGGAACATTTGCATGAGCCTAATCTATTCATTGTCTACTTTGCCTAGCCCTCTAAAGCATCATGCACCAAGGATGTCCCTGGTGAGGGAGGCCTTGCATCTCGAGCCTGTCAAGGGCTAAGTCTTAGGAGCTGGGGAGACCAGGGAGGGGCTGGTCATCCATCTATCCAACAAGTATTTCTTGAGCACCTACTATGAGCTAGCCACTGTTCTAGGTACTGAGTGTTCTGTGAACAAAATAGAGAAAAATTCTCCCTCTCATTCTGCTTTCATTCTGAGGGTGAAGAAGATTTCTATTTGTTTCCCAGGTGAAGCCTGAAGAAGTAAGAAACACTTCAGAATTCCTTCAACCCTCTTCACCTCACAGCTAAAGGTTGGAAGAGTTAAGAACAGAAGTAGGAATTAGGAGGGTATGGGAAGGGAGTATCTGCATCAGCCACTCAAAGTCCCTTACTATGTGAGATGTGTGAGAAACTAGCAGTTCTTGGGCACTAGAGAATTAGCTGAGAGAGGGTGGCAGAAGTGAAAGGGCCTCAGGTTTGGGGCCTGGAAGATGCAGAGTGCATGGCTTCACTGTGCTAAGCAGGGCAGTGCTGCTAATATCAATGAATGTGGGCAGAAACACAACTGGGCAATTAAAAACAGTGGGATCAATTTCCCCTTGGTGGAAGTCAGTGTGAAGAGATGCCCAATAACCAAGGGACCAGCTATTTCCCCCAACCCCAAAGCTGTGATACCAAGCAGGTCCCCAGAACTTTGATGTCATTCTCAAGAGCGAGAGGGAGAAAATAGGAAATCCTGAATTGACTGAGTTTAAGATGGAAGTGACTAAGAAAACAGAATAACCAAGGTTGTATTTTCTGCTGCCAGAAATTTTAGGTTTTTTTTTTTTTTTTTTTTTAATTACAGAAATATATAGCTACTCTTTTGGGCACACTTGAGGTCATGGCTTGAAAACATTGTGTCCACAACAGGGCATGAATAAGATGCCATCTTGCCTTTGGGGGGCTCTTCCAGCTACCAGATGGCCCTCTGTCATCTCCCCACCTACCTCTTCTAAGTCACCACTAAGACAGCCCCTCAGCCTGCTCTCTGCCTCTCAGCCTTTCCTCCTTCCCTTTACAACCTACTAACTTCAGTGAATACCCCATCTAGAAACTCAGGGGAAATCAATGCTACACTGCTGAGTTCCCGCCACACCACAGACAGGGCCTGGCTTCTGATCAGATTTGAAGTGATATGAAAGGAAAAGCTAAATAAATAATATCTGGGCCAGGGCCAATGCCCACATACATTCTCTCACTATTTCCTTAAACATTATTTAAAATTCTATGTGTTTTGAGCACTTCCTCCTTTTCAATAGACTCTCTTTAGCTAATACAACAATCAAGTGTCAACCAGGGATGAGGAAAGTTCTACAAAATTTCAAAAGACAGCCCTGCTGGTAGGGAACTTCGCTGGTGAGCTTAGAGGACTCCCAGTGTGCTGGTCATGCTGCTCTTCTTTTAAAAAGCCATGATGAATCTTCTTTGAAGGCACTTCTAAAGTATATGCAAAAAATACAAAAAGCACTAAGAGGGCGGCTGTGTTCAATTGAGGGGCATTTCCAGTGATACTTATTCCACTAACAGACATTTAACAGGATGCTTAATATGTACTAAGCTCTGGATTAGAGGCAGAAACCAGAATGATGAACAAGACACAGCCCTTGCTCTCAAAAAATTACAGTCTCATTGGTTTGATGGTGGGGGAAATAATAGGCAAGGACAACCCAGCAGAACTGGTGCCAGATCTGGGGCAGGCACGCGGTGTCCTCAGAGCCCAGAGCAGGAGAGCGATAGCCCTGCCTTCAGAATGCCAGGGAAGGCTTCCTGGGAAGAGAGACATCTTAGCTAAGCCCCAAGAATGAGCAATATTCAGACAAATGAATAGGAATGGAGGATGGAGGCAATGGGAGGGTTTTCCCTGCTGCAAAGTGTACAAAGCATGAGAGAATATGGTGTTTGGGGGAAGCAGGTCAGTGTACAAAGCTGGAACCTCAGAGGTTGGGGGAAGAAAGGAGGTTAAAGGTGAAGCTGCAGAGGTGAGCAAAGGCCACTGTGGGCAGGAGGTTACCTGCCATGCTAAGGTGTTAGGACTTTACCCTAAGGGGCCTTCTTGGAATTGTGTGATCAGAACTACATTTTAGAAATGTCCTAAGCTTCTAATTCTGTTTTGACCCCTGACTGCTTCACTAACTTGCTCACCTCCGGTCCTTTCTTTAGAATGCTTTCCCAGTCATCTTCCTACAGCAAGGATCTGGCTGTATCATGTCCTTGCTTACAACACGTTAAAGGCTCCCCATTGTTTTTTGGACACAATAAAATCTCCTCAGCATGGCTTATCCTACCTGCCACTTTGCCAGGGAAGCTCCAGGTCTGCATCTGTTATCCTGGCATAATTGTTCACTTTCACTCTCTAAAGTGGCCTGACTGAAAATAAACATATGGCCACCTGTACTGTGCCTGATTTTAGCCCAAAGGCTGGGAAACAATTATGGTCACCCTTTCACATAAGACCTTGCTCACCAATTCTGGGGCTCTCCCGCCATCCACCTCATCCTAAGGCTCTGCTAAACTTCTTTCCGTTCTTCCAACTGGCCAAGTCTCTCTTGCCTCTCTCCTCCTGTTCCCCCTACCCCTGCCTCTCACACACTGTTCGGGCTGCCTGAGATTCTCTTCTCTCCTCACTTGGTTTGGCTTATTCTGGGTAGCCGGCAAAACAGTATAGTGAACTGTTTTTCAGACTGTGGGTTGTAACCAGTTAGTGGGTTGTGAAATAAATTTTGTGGGTCACATCTAATTTTTTAAAATTAAAATGACTAAGATAGATCAGAGTACACTGTCAAAAACATTGTTTTGTGAAACTCTTATTTCAGGTGTGTGTATACCGGGTGACACAAAAGGCATTTCTGACTGTGGGTCACAGTTAAAAGATTTGAAACATATAGTGTAAGCTCTAGGGTCACACCAGCAGCTTGGTCTGAATGCTGCCACTTTGTAGTTCTGTGATTGAGGGCAAGTTTTTTTTTAAATCTCTGGGTGGACTTTCCTCATCTGTCTCATAAGATTGGTATGAGGATTAAATGAGTTTGAACATTTAAAAGTACACCCAGTACATACAACATGAGTGTTGGCTACTGCTACTATCACCACCTATCCCTCTGGTTCCAGCTTGGACATCACTTTCTCCAGAAAACACCCCCTGCCGTCCTAAGGCAGGGCTGGGTGCCTTCCTGCGCATGTCCGTGTCCTCTCCCTATCGTGATACCTCCTTTGTTTGATTAGGTCTGTTAAGCCACTAGACTGGAAGCTGCATAAAGGCAGGAACTTGTTCCCCACTGACTACCTAGCAGTTAGCACAGTGCTTAGTACAAAGCAGGCATTTAGTATATTTTTGTGGGATAAATAACTTATCTTTTGAAAGAAATACACAGCTGTTTCATTCAAATCAAAAGTCAACTCGGAAGGTACACACTTGAGAGGTCACAGTCATTTTCATAAAGAATCTGTCAGTTTAGGCTTTGTTCTCCTAATTTGAACTGTCAAAGGGGTTGTATGACATTGTTGTAATACATACGCTCATTAGTCATGGGAAAAAGAGTTTAGGTTGGATGGCTTTTTGACCTAAAATTCATAAGTAGTTCAAAAGTCAGTGTCTCTAAATCTTTTAATCATCATAATAATGAAAAAAGGTGGCCACTGCAGATAAAGAAAAGATGGCGTGTTTGAATGTACTTACCACCCTTCTGGTCTTTTAATTGACGTCTACTGCAAGCCACTGTGGCTTTATTAATTCATTTGTATCAATGAAAGCCTTTAATAGTCTAATTTATGCCTGTTTTTCATGCATGAATCATGCTTTCCCATATTTTTTAAGTAAAAAAGGGGGAAATTAAGATTAAAAGGTTTTCATTGGATGTCTTAATGTCAACCACATGATACAGTTACTGAGTTGATAACCTCTCAAATTCGTGCAGTCAGTTCTACAATTTGAGGCACACTGCAATGCTCTGATGATTGATATAAAGGCACTTTTAAGGAAATGTGAAGGCATGCAGCCAATTCCCCCAAAATGGAGGACATCGTAAACGCATCCAATTTATGGACAACACGCAAAAGCGGTATGCCATGGCTTGAAAAGCAGCCTACATACCTAGAAGTGGCCAAAGGACACAGTCCAAAGTCCGTGCTGTGTTAGTGGCAGATTCACTAAGATATTAGAGAGTGGTCTGGGGACTCCTGGGTCACATTATTCCTTTCCTAAATCAGACAGACACACAGTTGCATAGTAAGTCAGATGCTGATAAGTGCCATAGAGTGAATGAGCAGGGAAGGAGGAGAAACGCCTTGGGAAGGTGTTGATTTTTGAATAAAATGTCCAGGAAATCCTCCCTGAGACTGTAACATCTCAACAGGACGTGAAAAGAATGAGAGTGTGAGGGAAATGTGCCATGTGTGTAGGACTCAGAAAAAGGGCACTGCTCTGGCACACTAGAGGGGGGAGCTTGAAAGCTCCGTGAGACGGGACTGTCGGGATGGATCTATTACATGTAGTTTGCTCAGCCACCTTTTAACTGCCGTGGAGGAGACTCCTTTCACTAAGGCATTTAAAAAGTGTACTTTGACAGGGCACCAGCATCTCTGAAGAGCTCGGCAGTGGTTGTCGTCTGTAGGCTGAGACAACCACAGGTAACAGGGATGATGCAATGGAACTGGGTTTCCTGATCTCACTAGGAGTACTGGGTTCCGGAGCAGTAAAAGCAGATAGCAGTGATTAACTCTTGGAGACAAGCTAGGCACAGGAATCATAGTAAACCGCAGGGATGCCATGGTTTCAGTTTTCTGTTTTTTGTTTTTTTTTTCTTACTTCCTGGATATGTGGTGGTGGTGGTTAAGAATCACAAGGCCTACGGAAAATAGACAGCCTACTAAGTGAGCTTAATATGTAAAGATAGAAAACCTAACTACTGTCATTGCAGGGGATTCATGGCCTCTTGCCCAACTCCTAAACCTAGGTCAGTACACAGAGCAAGAACCTCTTGAGGCGAAGGCCGGAGCCCTTTGAAAATGAATCCTGCAATGTAGCCACAGGGGTGTGTAGAGTAAATCTTCCCCTAAGCCTTTCTTGGAGGCACCTGAAGCTATTCACAACAATGACTGTACTTACAGAACTACTTCTTTGATATTAGCTCTGACCTGACATTAACTTCTGGAGATCTAACAATGCCACTGTAGTCTACTGGTCAGAGGAGGAACTTACAGAAACCAGGTGACACAGGAAGCCTTGGCCTAGGATCTAACTCACACCGAATCCAGTTAAGCCACAGACCTACCTCTAGTTATTTCCATGGTCTCAGAATGTATGGTGAGAATAGATCTGCTTAGTAACCTGCAGAATCCTCCCACTGCTTCCACCACTCATGGAGTTCAGGTTATTAGGGTATGAGAGGGACCAGGCAGAACCCCAATAATTTTATCACCTCCCCACTAAAAATCTTTCTGGGAAAATTATAGAAATGAGTGCCACCATCAAAGATTTGAAAGTTGTAGGGGTAGTGATTCTTACCACATTCCAGTATAACTTGCCTGTTTTTCTGAAAAGTCACATGGACTGTAGAGGATGACTGTAGATTATCGCAAATATAATCAGGGGATGATCCCAAGCATAGCTATGGTTCCAGCTGTGGGCTCTTTACTAGAGCAAATCAACACAGCCCCTAGCATCTAGTATGTAGTTGTTGACCTAGAAACTTTCCTAAAATTCCTATTAATAAAGATAATGATAATCAGCCTTCATGTGACAAGGACAACAGTATACTGATTTTACTGTGTTGCCTCACAGCTATGTCAACTCTGATATGTCCTTCAGTATAGGCAAGAGCGACCTTAATTTTCTTGACGTCTGTCCCACAGAGCGGCACGCTGGCTGTCACACTGATGAAACAGTGCTAAGTGGACTTAAGCAGGAAGTAGCAAGCACTCTTGATGCTATAGACATGTAGGAGGTGGGTGACAAGTCCTAGGAAAGTTCAAGGGAATGCCACATCTGTGATTAGAGCATCCGCTGGTCTGCAGCATGTCGAGATATCCCCTCTAAAGTCAGAGACATTTTATTGCACCTTGAAATGCCCAACATAAGGAAAGAAACATGATAATCATGGGTGTCTCTGAACTTTGGAGGCCATGGGTGTGCTGCTGTCACTATTTACTGCCAGTTTTGAGTGAGGACTAAAGCAAAAAAAAGGCCCTGCAGCAGGTCCAGGCCACTGGATAAGCTGTCCCGACACTTGTACTATATATTCTACAGAACCAATGGTAAGGGAAGTGCCTGAGGCAGACAGGTGATTAGTGGAGCCACAGATAAGCACCAGTAGGAAAGTCACAGAATGGGCCCCAAGGAGTGGACCCCTCGGGCTTTGGAGTAAGGTCATGCCTTCTTCTGCCTACAATTATTATCCACCTAAACAACAACACTTGACTAGCACCTTGATCAAGACTGAATGCTTGACCACAGGACACCAAGTGACTATGTCAGCTCACGTAATGGGTGTTACCTGATCCATAGAAGAGGAAACTGAATGTGCACAGCAGCATTCCACTGCCAAGTCAAAATGGCATAGACGGAACCAGTTGAGAAGCCCATGTAAACAATGCAAGCAGGTGGCTCAGACTCCACGGAGCTTGTTCACATTCTTTACTGCCTCTCCCTCAACCTTCGCCAATAGCTTCATGGAGAATTCTCTATTGTCAGTCAACAGGGTTAAGTATAGGATTGGTTTAAACACGAAATTAGCCAGGACTGCTAGTACATCAAGTATGCCAGCACTACCCAGAAGTGGGCAACTGCTAAACTACAGCCCTACTCGGAAGTGCTCCTGAAAGACCGCAGGAGAATCCTCCTAGTCAACAGCATTGCAAACAGTACACCTTCACACAGGACATCTTGGAAGACCAGATACCTAAGATACGAATCAACAGCAATTCCTGGGCAGTGGCTAATAGGTGCTGACTGGGGACTTAGAATAAGATTAAATTAGTAACAAGGAGGCATGTGGATGGATTTCAGGATGTGTGCACAATGTGAAGATATTTATGTCATTATAAATGCTTGCTAGGGGACGTTCACTGTGGAAGAGGTTCTCAAAAATCAGTGGGAAAAATGTTCAACTTAGTGGCTGTCAATAATCTTCTATCCTAGTCATTCCTGTGGTTGTTCAGTGGGTCTGGCCATGTAGCAAGGATGACCTCAACAGGCAGGAGCTCAACCATGTGACTGCACCTCACCGAGGTGACCTGCCAACCACAGATGCGGAGCACCCAAAATGCCCAGAGTGGCAATTAATGCTACATTACTAGCAGGGAAAACAGCTAGTTACCTGGTGGTAGGTTGATTAATTGGACCACTTCTATTATAGAAGGGGCAGTGCTTTGTCTTTTTTTTCTTTCTTTCTTTCTTTTTTTTTTTTTTTTTGAGATGGAGTCTTGCTCGGTCACCCAGGCTGGAGTGCAGTGGCACGATCTCAGCTCACTGCAACCTCTGCCTCCCAGGCTCAAGTGATCTACCCACCTCAGCCTCCCGAGTAGGTGAGATTACAGGCATGCGCCACTATGCCTGGCTAATTTTCGTATTTTTAGTAGAGGTGGGGTTTCACCTTGTTGGCCAGGCTGGTCTTGAACTCCTGACTTCAAGTGAGCCGCCAGCCTCAGCCTCCCAAAGTGCTGAGATTACAGGTGTGAGCCACCGCGCCCAGCCCAGCGCTTTGTCTTACAGGGAGAGACACATTGTGGGTGCAGATTTGCCTTCCCTTCCTGCAGCCCTCTGCCAGCACCACCATTAGTGCACTTACGGAACACCTCATCTGTTTTCACAGCACCTGACAACCGACCCTACGCAAACTAGTCCAGAGTGTAAAACAGAACAAATACTGTAGCATGACCTTAGAATCAGAACATGACAAAGAGAATTTTAGAAAAAAACAACCCTCACTAATTTACTCAGACATAGATGCAAAACTCCTAAACAAAATATTAGCAAATCAAATCCAGTAATATATATGAAAGACAATATACCATGACCAAATTCAGTTTATTCCAGGAATTCAAGATTATTTGATTTTATTATCTGGAATTCAACTAATTTACAGAATTAACAGCCTAAAGGAGAAAAACCTGTAACTATCAATATAAAGGCTAAAAATGGAGAAACTCAACATATAGTCAAGATAAAGCTGTTAAGAAATGGAGATCTACAAAAACATACATGAAGCCTCTATCTTAATGACAAAATGTTTAAATCATTCTCTTTAAGTCTAGCAAGTCCATGATCACACTTTCATTCAACACTGTGTAAGTCATTCCACCTAGTGTGGTATGGTAAGAAGACAAAATACAAAGTGTATAGCTTGCAAATGAAGAAACAAGTTCTTTACTATTTATAGATTAAATGATTTTCAACGTAAGAAACCCAGAGGCCAGGTGCAGTGGCTCACACCTGTAATCCCAGCACTTTGGGAGGCCAAGGTGGGCGGATCACGAGGTCAAGAGTTCGAGACCAGCCTGGCCAATACGGTGACACCCCATCTCTACCAAAAAAATAAAAATAATTAGCCGGGTATGGTGGCACATGCCTGTAGTCCCAGCTACTCAGGAGGCTGAGGCAGGAGAATCGCTTGAACCGGGAGGCAGAGATTTCAGTGAGCTAAGACTGCACTACTGCACTCCAGCCTGGGTGACAGAGCAAGACTCCAACTCAAAAAAAAAAAAAAAAAAAGAAAAAGAAAAAGAAAAAGAGAAAAAACCCAGAAGAATCTACAGATAAATTGGGGAAATTGGTAAGAATTAAGCAAGTCTGCTGGTTACAAAATCAATATACAAAAATTAATTCATTTTCATCAACAAACAGAAAATGCAATTTAGAAAATGAAGTATTTTATAGTAGCAGTGAAAATACGTAAGTACCTAGGACTAAACCTAACAAAAGATATACAGAACCTGTATGGAAAGCTATAAAAAAACACATTAAGGAAGAATTAAATGTAGAATAATTGGATGTCATAAAAATGTCACTTCTCTGAATTGACTTATCTTCTTGTCAATGAATAATGAGTGTAGAGCCAATCAAAACTCTAACAGGTTTTATTTAAGAAACGACAAATTTTCATGTGTGAAACCAAAGGATCAAAAATAACCAAAACGAATCCCACCACTCTGGGAGGCTGACACAGGCAGATCCCTTGAATCCAGGAGTTTGAGACCAGCATAAGCAACATGGCAAAACCCTATCTCTACAAAAAAATACAAAAAATTAGCAAAGTGCGATGGTTAGTGCCTGTAGTCCCAGCTACTCAGGAGGCTGAGGTGGGAGAATCACCTGAGCTCAGGAAGTTGAGGCTGCAGTGAACCGCGATTGTGCCACTGTATTCCAGCATGGGAGACAGAATAAGACCTTGCCTCAAAAAAAAAAAAAGCCAAAACATTCCTCATGAAGGAAAAGTCATCAAGAATTATTACAAAGGCAGTGTGATTAAAACTATTTATCAATGCAGGGTCAGTCAGCCTATACACAGTTCCATGCATATGTGTAAATTTACTTTAGGATACAGATGGCATTGCAGTTCACTTGGGAAAGGACAGACTTTTCAATAAATGATTCTGGGACAGCTGGCTATCCATTTAGAAGTAAAATTGAACTCCTACCTCCATCATACACCAAAATCAATTCCAGCTGTATCAAAGATTTAATTGTGGGATGCAAACTGTAAGAAAATTTTAGTCTATATAGAATTATCTTTATAGTCTTGAGATAAGAATTTCTTAAAATAACACAAGATACATATGAAAAGTACAAACCATAGAGAAAATTCTACCTCATTAAAATTCAGAACTTCTGTTATTCAAAAACTCCATACAAAGTGAAAAGACGAGTCATGGACTGGAAAAACGTTTATGAGATATAATACTTAGGCTCCAGAATAAAGAACTCCTACAAATCAATTAAGAAAAAGACAACCAAACCGAAAAATGACCAAAAGACATGAACAGACACTTCAGATGAGGAAACATGAATGAGTCATACCCATGAAATTTGTCGACATTAGAAAATATGCTAAATTTCATTATAAGAAATACATTTTAAGGCCAGGCACAGGGGCTCATTTCTGTAATCCCAGCACTTTGAGAGGCTGAGGTGGGTGGATCACCTGAGGTCAGGAGTTTGAGATCAGCCTGGCCAACATGGTGAAACTCCATTTCACCATGGGGGTGCAAGGGGTAAGACTTCCTCTCTGCTGCAGGCCAGAGAATGAACTAAAAACACAAACATTAGCAGGGTGCAGTGGTGCACATTTATAATTCCATTACTTGGGAGGCTGAGGCAGGAGAATCTCTTGAACCTGGGAGGTAGAGGTTGCAGTAAGCCAAGATCGTGCCATTGCACTCCAGAGAGAAACTCCGTCTCAAAAAAAAAAAAAAAGAAAAGAAAAAAACATAATTATAATTATATATACAATGAAATACTATACAGCAGTGAAAATAAATAGGTGAATCTTAAGAAATAATATTGAGTGATAAAAGTCCCAGAAAAATAAATTCCTAATGACTCTACTTATACAAAGTTCAAGAGCCTGTGAAATTAAATATATATTGTTTAGACTATAAACATGTAGTAAAACTATAAAGAAAAGCAAGGAATAATGAGTGAAGAGAGGTTCTTCTGGAGGTGAGGAAAGGGGTAAATCAGTGAGACACAGACCAAGTGCTGGTGGGGGTCGAGGGGGTAAGACCTCCTCTCTGCTGCAGGCCAGAGAGTGTGCAGCAGATTGCCACGTGCCTATGGAGGGCAAAGGCAAAGGAGAAAAGGAAAAGAACTGAGGATTCTGCACCACAATAACTTTCCTACTTTATTTTTGTCTTGAGCTGAAGTTGCCAAAATCATAACATGGAAATTAGAACCATCTGTTGACAGAATAAGTTAGTGAACTGGACAGAATTCACCAAGAGAAATTCAGAATAATGTATTTTAGAATCTGTGTCAAATCACAGAAAAATATAAATAAAGCCTATTTTATTTGGGAGGGGAAAATAATGCCATTTTATCATTGTTTATGATAGCAAAAATACAGAAATAACCTAAATGACCATTATGATAATATTGGTTAAATAAAATAGTATACATTAACACTGTGGTATACTGCTATAGTTGTTGCAAAAAATTAGACCAGAACAAGAAAAGTGAAGCAATGGAATAGAATAGAGTTGTTAAACAGATACTATTTAGTGCAGATTAAAGAGTCATTTCAAAATGGTAGAGAAAAATGGACTGGTCAATGCATGTTGAGACAACTGGCTGCCCATTGCCCTTATCTAAAACAATTTGCAAATACTTTAAATGCACATGGATTACAGAACAATTAAAATAAAATATGGGCGAATATGTTCTATAAACTTAGTATAAGAAAAGCCACCTTAAAAACACAAAAACCAAAAGCTATGAAGATAAAGAGGAATAACTATGACTAAATAAAACATAAAACTCCTACAAAGACATCATTAAGAAAGTTGAAAGACAATTCACAGGCTGAAAGATAGTTGCAACATAAATAGCAGAGAAAGAATCAGATATATATAGATATATATATAGAGAGAGAGCGAGAGAGCTATAAAATCAATTTAAATGAAAAAAAGGTCAAAAAACAGGCAGTCCATAAAAGAGGAAATAGAAATATCAATACGTGGATATATGCAAATTATGTCTACAATGTAATGCAACTTTTAACCCAGTGATAAAAACGTAAGGCTTGAAAGCATCGAGTGTTGGTGAGGGTGTGAGCGAGTGGCAGTCTCATACACTGCCATCCAGGGTGTGAATTGATATCGATATTATGAAGGGCTGTTTGACTGTATGAATTACGATGAAAATGGGCACAAATTATGATTCAGGGAATCCATTTCTAGGAACACACCCTAAAGAAACACTCACATATGTGCACAAGGTTATTCATCAAAGCATTATTTGTAACAGTGCAAAGTATAAAACATCAAAATGTCATCAGCAGGGGAATAGTCTATAATAGCCAGGCACTGCAGGAGTTTTAAAAAATATAGCAAATCTCTACATATTGACATACACTGAAGGACAGCCAAGAGATATTCTTAAGAAAAGCTTTAGAAAAATGCAGAATAACGTTTTAAAACAAAGTCAATTCTATATATTTCTAAAGGTACATATATGTATGTAATACACACACAAAGGTATGGGAGGTAACCACCAAAATGGTAATAGTTCACTCTGGGAAGTGGACTGTGTTGGGGTAAGGGACAGCCAAGGGAGATTTTGACTTTATCTATATTTGAATTTTTTTTAATTAAGAGTATATTCACTTATATAATTTTAAAATAAATGTTTATAAAATAATTATGATACAAAAAGTATAAACTGTATAATGGGGGCATGGGCAAAGTTCTCTGGGAGCATAGTGAAAGGAGAAACTAGTTTAGCATGCAGAAAAATTTTATAGCAGTCACTACTGCACATTTTCATTGGGCCTGGCTATTCAAATAGGATTTTGTCAAGAATTTATAACTTGATGGAAGATTGTGGCAGATTATATCTTCCAAAGATGACTATACCAACATATGTCTCATCCAATATGCTTTTCTTTCAATGTGACATTGACACTCCTCCATGGAGAAGTTGGGGGGGGGTCTATGTCCCCACCCCCTTAAACTTGGGCAGGACTTTGTGATTGCCTTGATGAACAGAGTGAGACAGAAGTATTACAGCATGACTTCTGAGATTATTCAACTTATGTCTGGTCTTTCACAAAATACTCATCCTTGAAACACAGCCACCATGCTGTCAGGAAGCCCAAACTAGCCTACATGGAAAGACCACATGAAGAGGCTTATGTGGAGAGGAACTGAGGCCCCCAGCCGACAGCCAGCATCATCTGCTAGACACGTGAGTGAGCAAGCCTTTAGATGATTCCTGCCCTAGCCTTTGTGTTCCTTGGCTAAGGCTAGATATGTATCATGAAACAGACAAGCCATTCCCACTGTGCTCTATCCTAATTCCTGACCCAGAGAATCCTTGAGCAGAATAAATGATTATGCCACAAAGTTTCAGGGCAATGTGTTACACAGTCAAAGTAACTGTAACAAAGATATTCTAGAGAGAAGAAAGTATACAAGTAATGGAATGTCACAGGCATTGTAAGTCCTGGGATTTTCAGTGATGAAGTTCATGGTCTGGCTGAGACCAGACTACGAAAAGTACTTGCCTGGTACTATTTTAAAAATTAGACTTATCCTATTGCCAGTGGAGAACTGTTGAAAGTGTTTAAGCTGGGAAGTGAAATGCTAAGATCTACATTTTAGCAAGATATCTCTGAGACTCCTGTAAAGGAAAGACTGCAGAAATGAACGACTTTAAAATAGAAAACACCCCTCTGATTAAGATGGGTCCCAGCCAAGTAAAATGGTGAGATCACCTCACCTCCCCACCCAGCTACATGTTTTTGACTTTTTCCTCTTTAGGATTGTTTCTTATGCTCATTTATACTCAATTTCACTTAAATTAAATGTTAGGAAGGAAAACTTTTGTCCACACAAAAACCTGCCACAGATGTTAAGCTTTATTCGTAATTGCCGAAACTGCTACCAAGATATCCTTCAGTAGGTGAATGGATAAATAAACTGTGTTACATTCTATTCAGCACTAAAAAGAAAAGAGCTATCAAGCCATGAAAAGACATGGAGGAACCCTGAATGTTAATTACCAAGTTAAAAAAACAATCATACATACCATCTGATTCCAACTATATGGTGTTCTGGGAAAGGAAAAACTATGGAGACAGTAAAAAGATCACTGGTTGTTAGGGGTTAGTGGGAGGGAAGGAAGGACGAACAGACAGAGCACAGAGGATTTTTAGGGTAGTGAAACTACTATGTCTGATACTATCACGGTGGATACACATCATTTTACGTTTATCCTACCCACAGAATGTGTAACACCAAAAGTGAACCCCAATGTAAACCATGGACTTCAGATGATTATATAGCAATGGAAGTGCATTGATTGTAACAAATGCACCACTCTGGTGAGGAATAGGGGGTACGTGGGAACTCTACTTTCTGCTCAAATTTGCTATGGACCTAAAACTGCTTTAAAAAAAGAAGCCTATTTTTAAAATTTTAGGAGAAAAAAATGTTAGGGAGTGTCAGAATATAGAAACATTTTCCTTAATGCTCTTCTCTCAAGCTTCTGGATCTAAATCTGTTTAAGAATACAAAGCAAGCTTTCCAAAAATTACAACCACTTGTAACTAATTATCCATGTGACTAATGCCATCCTTATACAAATACCACTGTAATCCCCAATTTCTTGTTTTTGTGTTTATTGAAATATCCTCATTGTTCTCACAACTGGCTTTGCAAGAAAACTCTATAATCATGAATTTGGAAAAGAAAATAAACCTACACTAATAAACTATAGCGCTTATACATATTGGATATTCTAGATATGTATAAGGAGAAATTTGAGATGCATGGTCCAAGAAGAGTGAGAAGATATAACTCAAAACATAAGAAGCCACCTCTGTGATAAGGGAAAAGATGTCTGGATGAACATAAAACCTAAGATGTATAAGGTGATCAAAGATACCAATGAGAACGTTTCATTCTCATGCTGGCGGAAGATCTTCCATTCTACTTTCTGGGAAAATCAAGAGGAAGAATGCATTGAAAATTGAGAGTTCATGGAGAATAGAGACAGGAGGCAGTGACTCAAGAGTGAGTCAATGAGATCCTCAAGGATCCAGAGTAGCTGCAGAGCCCAGCTGGAACTCAATTGTGTAATTTATTGGAGACCAGTTTTGTATAATTTCATACTGTGCCTTTGTCTAATGTTAATTATTCAGGAGACAATGAACCAATTTGTGGCTACTGTGCGTCTTGCCTTTTCATATTTTCATTTAAAGCCTGCTTTTGAAAGAGGTTATAATTTAAATTCTTTATAAAAATGGAACTAAAATTAATTTTCTGCTTTTTAAAACTACTTGTAAAAGATTTAAGGCTTGTGGTCAATTTTTTAAACAAACAGTGAAAAAGAAAAAAGTAAAACAGAAAGAGAAAACACTGAAACAAATGGTCAAACAAGATCATAGGACCATGTTGTGGGTTGAATTTATCCATGCTAGTCCTGTCCCTCATTAACAAAGTTAAACAGAAGCCAACTGTTGCTGTATTTCATGAAATAAAATCTGATAAATAAACTTCCTATTCCTTAACCAATTTACCTGCACCCAAAAGGGTACAAACTTCTGCTGCTTCTGACAAGCGCGTGACTGGAGAGACAATGGAAGGAGGTGCTGCTGGTAAAAGCTCATCACCAGGAAACAGCATCAGGTCCTGACAGAAAACACAAGAACATGAGAATTGAAAAAAAAATCAATATCCTGGATGGACAATGTATGGCGCTACAAAGTATCTAAATGTGCTAACATCACCATAAACACATTTCTGATTTAATTAACTCAAACATACATCACTTGGCTGTCTACTAGGTGTAGGGAGGTTTTCCGCCCTTAGGAATCACCACACCTTGCTGAAGACACCTTGTACAGATAGCAAGGGTTTTGTTTAGGGGATTACCTTTACCTACCACCCTTTAGCATCCTTACAACACACTATCTCAGAGGCCAATTATTTTGTCTCATTGGTAATAATAAAGCCACCTGTATGTATCTTTTATTCATATTTAAAACTTTAAACTTTTTATCAGGTAAAAAGTAGACACAACAGAAAATCAATCCAATCATGTAGGTTAAATAATAATCAAATCATGGCTAATCTTGTTTCATTTATATCCCTACCATGCCTCATTTGTGATCTGTGACAACTTGTTTCACTTTGAAGCAAATCCTAGAATAATCTCTTATTTCAGTATGTGTCTCTGCTTTAGTCCATGCTGTTGCTATAACAAAATACCATCAACTGAGTGGTTTATAAACAACAGAAATTTATTTCTTACAGTTTTGGGGGTTAGCAAGTCCAAGATCAAGGTGCTGGCGGATTTGATGTCTGGCAAGGACGCACCTCCTAGACAGTCATTTTTTCCACTATAACCTCTCATGGCAGAAGGTAACCAAGGAGCTCTCTTGGCCTCTTTTATCAGGGCACTAATCATATTCATGAGGGCTCTGCCCTTATGACCTAATCACCTTCCAAAGACCCGCCTCCTAATACCATCACTTTTGGGGGCAGGATTTCAACTAAGAATTTTGGAGGGAAACAAGTATTCACATGATAACAATCTCTAACTGATAAATAACTGCATCGAACTGATAAACTTTACAGCTCCTAATGTCATCAGTTATAAACTGTTCATACTTCCAACTTCTCTTAAATGTCATAAACAGGTTTTTCTACAGCTTGTTTGAAAACGGATCCAAACCAAGTCTGTAGAGTGGGGATTAGTTGGTATGTCTCTTTTTTCTAGAAACTAGGGATAATTTTTCTCCATTATAATTAACATACAGTAAAATGCACAGACCTTAAATGTAGAGCTCGATAACTTTTCTCATACGAGTATACCTATATTATCACATTTCTTTCACCCCAGAGAGTTCCCTGAAGTTGTTTTCCAGCTGATACCATCCCACCACCCTGCATCATGACCACTATTCTATCCCTAAACCATTAATGAGTTTTGCGTGTTCTTGGATTTCATATGAATGTAATCATACACCATGTATAATTTTATGTCTGGTTCCTGTTGCTCAACATAATGTGCATGAGATTCATCCATGTTTTGCTGTGTAGTTCTTTCTTCCCTTCCTACCTGTAAGAAAGGAAGGAGAGACTACATAGCAAAATGTGTGAATGTATCACAATTTGTTGATCCATTCTCCTACACATGGATTACTTCCAAAGTTAATCTATTATGAATAAAGCTACTATGAACATTCTTGCATAAATCTTGGACAAATGCATTCATTATTCCTAGATACTACATAGTAGTAGTATAGAATTTCTAGGTTATAGGACAGGTCTATTTTTAACTTCATCAGAAACCACCTATTTTCCAAAGTGATTTGCCCCTTTTAAAAACTCAACTTTGAGCTCATTTTAGATCCACATGTAAGAAATAATAGAGCCTATGTAGCCTTTACTGTGTTTCCTCCAAAGGGAACATCTTGCAAAATTATAGTACAATATCATACTCAGGATATTGACATTGAAATAGTCAAGATACAGAACATTTCTATCACCATCACAAGAATCCTTTCTGATGCTCTTTCACAGACATACACTCCCTCAACAGAATTAATCTGTTCCTAATCTGTCCTTCATTTCTATAGTTGTGACATTTGAAGAATGCTATATAAATGGAATCATGACCTTTTGGGACTGGCTTTTTTAGCCTCGAATAATTCCTAGAGATTCATCCAAATTGTTTCATTGCAATCGTTTCTTCCTTTTCATTGCTGAGTAGCACCCTTGATATAGATGTATCATAGTTTAACCTGTTAAAGGACCTCTGGGTTGTTTCTAGATTTTGGCTATTACAAAGCTGCTGTGAACATTTATGTACAGGTTTTTATATGATATACATTTTCTTTTTTTTTTTTTTCTTTTTGAGACAGAGTCTCAGTCTGTTGCCCAGGCTGGAGTGCAGTGGCACCATCTTGGCTCACTGTAGCCTCAACTTCCCAGGGTCAAGTGATCCTCCCACTTCAGCCTCCCAAGTAGCTGAGACTACAGGTATGCACCACCATGCCTAATTTTTTTTTTTTTTTATATAGAAATGATGTTTAGCCATGTTGCCCAGGCTGGTCTTGAACTCCTGAGCTCAAACAATCCACCCAATCTTGGCATCCCAAAGTGCTGGGATTATAGGCATGCACCACTGTGCCAGCCTAAATTTTCATATCTCTAGTATAAATGCCTAGGAGAGCAGTTGCTGTTTATACAGTAGTCACGTTTAGATTAAAAACCACCAAACTGTTTTCCAGAGTAGCTGTACCATTTTGCATTCCTTCCAGTGTTTTAATTTATTAGTGTTTTAATTTCTCCATATTTTCACCAGCATTTGGTGTTGTCACTATTTTTTTATTTTAGCCATTTTGATATTCATTGCATGTTTAAATTACATTTTCCTGAAGGCTAATAATGTTGAACAACTTTTCGTGCACTTACTTACCATCTGTATTTGCTGAAATGACTGTTCATAACATGTGCCCATTTTCTAATTGGACTGTTTGGTTTTAAAGTGCTGAGTTTTAACAGTTCTTTGAATGCTCCAGATATTAGTCCTTTACCAGATATGAGGTTTGCAAATATTGTTTCCCAGTCTGTAGATTATCTTTCCATCCTCTTAACAGGGTCTTTTGTCGAGCAAAAGTATTTAGTTTTGATGAGGTCTGATGTATCATATTTTTCCTTTTAGGGATCTTGCTTGTCCAGTTCTAAAGTTTAGGTATAAACTGAAATACTTAGTCATTAAAATACTGAAGTATTTTAATACCTTGTCCAAATGGTATTGTCCAAATGGTATTGTCTTAAGTTTCCACATGTTCATTGTTAGTAGACATTCAATTGATTTCTGTATGCTTTTATATATTGCTGAATTCAACTGACTAATATTTTGTTGAGAATTTTTGCATCTAGTTTCATGAGAGATATTGGTCTGTAGTTTTCTTTTTTGTACCATCTTTTTTTAAACTTGGTATCAGGGTGATATCTGCCTCATAAAATGAATTGGTCCATTTTCTGGAAGACACCGTGTAAAATGGCTGTTGATTCTTTTTTTATTTTTTGAGACAGCGTCTCACTCTGTCACCCAGGCTGGAAGTACAGTGGCACAATCACAACTCTCAGTTCAGCCTCAAACTCCTGGGTTCAAGTGATCTTGTCACCTCAGCCTCCCAGGTACTTGGGGCTGTTGATTCTTTTTTTATTTTTTAAGACAGGGTCTCACTCTGTCACCCAGGCTGGAAGTACAGTGGCACAATCACAACTCTCACTTCAGCCTCAAACTCCTGGGTTCAAGTGATCTTGTCACCTCAGCCTCCCAAGTAACTTGGACTACAGGTGTGTGCCACTGTACCTGGCTATTTTCTTTTTACTTTTTTTTTTTTTTTTTTTTTTTTTAGAGATTGGGTCTCTCTAGGTTGCCCAGGCTAATTTTTCTCTAAATGTTTGGTAGAATTCTCTAGTAAAACCCATTTTGGCCTGGAAATTTCTTTTTCAAGAGACTTATACTTCAAATTCAATTTTTAAAATGATTATGGAGCCATTAAGGTTGGGTAGTTTATATTTTCTGAGAAATTATTCTATTTCTTTTGAATTGTCAAGTTTATAAAGTTTTTTTTATTATTTTGAGACAGAGTCTCACTCACTCTGTAGCCCAGGCTAGACTACAATGGTATAATCTGGGCTCACTGCAAGCCCTACCTCCCAGATTCAAGCAATTCCCATGCCTCAGCCTCTTGAGTAGCTGAGACTACAGGCGTGCACCACCAAGCCCGTCTAATTTTTGTATTTTGTATTTTTTGTAGACACATGGTTTCACCATGTTGGCCAGGCTGGTCTTGAACTCCCGGCCTCAAGTGATCTGCCTGCCTCAGCCTCCCAAAGTGCTAGGATTATGGGTATGCCTGGCCCATAAGTATAAAGTTGTTGGGAGTAATCCCTTACTATCCCTTTAGAGCCGAAGCAATTGCAGTGGTTCTCTCTTTTCATCCTGATACTGGTGATTTGTGTCTTCTCTCTTTATCTTTGTCAGTCTTCTTAGAGGTTTATCAACTCTTACTGTTTTTTAAATTATTTTTTATTACTTTTACTTATTTATCATTTTTTTCCAAAAAACTGGCTTTTTGTTTCATTCATTTTTCTGTTTTCCTGTTTTCAAATTCATTAATTTCTGTTCTTTATGATTTCCTTTCTTCTATTCCTTGTGCATTTATTTCACTTTTCTGAGTCTCCTGAGGAACTTAGATTATTGATTTCAAACCTTTCCTCTTTTCTATTGTAAGCATTTAAAAATTTTTTTTTAATTTTAAATGTTTACGTTATAAATGTAAGTGCTGTAAATTTCCCGCTCACCACCGCTTTGGCTGTATTTCACATTTTGCTCATGTTGAGTGAACCTTAATGTAAACTGGACTTTGGGTGATTATGATGTGTTTATGTAGATTCATTGATTGTAAAAAATTTGGCACTCTGGTATAGGATGTTGATGGGGTGGGAAGGATGATGTACTTGCAGGAAAGCCAGAGGACGTAAGGGGAAATCTCTCTACCATAAGGGGAAGCTCAATTTTGCTATGAACCTCACATGGCTCTA
Organism: Alouatta palliata; assembly: GCA_004027835.1. Classification (NCBI taxonomy): domain Eukaryota; kingdom Metazoa; phylum Chordata; class Mammalia; order Primates; family Atelidae; genus Alouatta; species Alouatta palliata. The sequence continues at coordinate 102,783 of PVKV010006679.1, forward strand.
AAAAAAATAGCCTGTTTAAAAAAAAAAAAAAAAAAGACCAGAGTGACTTTTTT